>LTAE01001223.1:0-49562 GCA_001647135.1 Pontederia paniculata | reverse complement strand
CTCTCTCTCTCTCTCTCTCTCTCTCTCTCTCTCTCTCTCTCTCTCTCTCTCTCGGTCAAACTGGCACACACAAAACCTGCAACCCAATCCATGGTTCCGAAACCAGAGGTGGAGAATCATAACGAAAACCATAAATTTGAAATCATAACGTACTTTTCCAATTATTATTAACGTAACTTTCTGCAAACCATTTTTCCATGATTTATTAAATTATTTTCTCCCAAAAAACAAAATATTTAGGATGATGAACAATCACGAATAAAAAGAAATAAATATATAGACTGTTTCATTTGGCAAGTCTTTTTTTTTCATTTGAGTAGAAAAGTAAGTGAAGGGTACAAAATTTATCGAATGGAAGTAAACAAAAATGCTCCATTAGTGTAAACAAGAAACAATTTGTTCATTTACTACTTAACTAAATTCACTCATTTAGTGATCAATTTTTTGACTAATTTGATTCCTTGTAAGTTGTAATATTAATTCGAGATCGACCTCATTTGCATATATCAACATCAAAATATCATTCAAGTTCTAGAAACTCATAATAATTGCTCGACTCAAAATCTACTAATTAAAATATTATTTTATTTGATCCAAATTGCTATCTACGCATCATCATCATAATAACAATAAAAATAATATAATAATTATATATATATATATATATATATATTATTATTATTATTATTATTATTATTATTATTATTATTATTATTATTATTATTATTATTATTTATGACTTAAAAGTGAGGGTAGGTTCTACTTCAAATACACCATCATCCAGAGCATCTAGGATTATATAAGCAATCCACCCACATGCCTCACCACCTCTTGTATCATCTTTCTCTCTCCTCGCTTCTCTATTTTCTTGAGCACACAGACACACCTCTCTCTCTCTCTTCTTTCTCTCTCCTCTCCGCTTTAGCACACAACCTTTCTCTCTCCTACCAACTGTACTTTGTTCTCTTCTACTCCAAGAGCAGCTCCCTTGAATTGTATGATGCGTCCATGCGGCGGCACGAGGCGAAGATGATAAGAGCGTAAAAGGTGAAGTTTCCACAGATGGGTTTCAAGTTTCTGAGCCTTCAAATGATTCCCTGGTGCTTCCACATGATGGGCACCGGCGCCGCCCGGCCGTCTGACAACCGGACGAGCCCCGCGCCGGCGGAAAAAGAGGCGTCCATTAGGCTCATCGGCGCCGACGGGAAGGTGAGGGTCTTCCACCGGCCGGTGGCCGTTGCGGAGCTGATGCGGGAGCACCCGTGCCACCTCGTGTGCCGCTCCGACGCCTTCTTCATCGGCCAAAAGGTTCCCCCGCTCGCGGCCGGAGACCACCTCCAGCCGGGCCACGCCTACTTCCTCCTCCCTTCTCAGTTCTTCCACTCCGTCCTCAGCTTCGTCACGCTGGCCGCGTCCCTGCTCGGCCCAAGCAGCAACGGCCGCCGGGCTGTCAGTGGCGCCGGCCACGGCATTGCGAAGAAGGGCCTCCTCCGGCCGTTTGACATCCACAAGACGGCGGCCGGGGCGCTTCAGATAAGGGTCTCCGACGAGTTCCTGGTCGAGAAGCTGAGGGAGGAGGAGCGGCGCCTAAGCAGCAGAGTCGTGACGACGGAGCTCCTGGAGAAGGAGTACAGCGCGTTGGTTGCGCCGGCGAAGTCGAGGCATTGGCGGCCGAAGCTGGAGACCATAACAGAGTCCTCCGAGATGAGGAGAAGGCGAAGTGTAGCCGTCGGAAACTTGGGCGGCTTAGAGAAGAGGAAGAAGAAGGAAGGCAAAGACAAGAAGCCGTGAACACACAGGAAAATTAATTAGAGAGCATGCAAAATTCCTTTAAAATTGGAGAAGAAATATTTCTTCTTTTTTTGGTCCTTTGTTCTTGTTCTTGTAATTTTGCTAGGATTAGGATATGATTATAACTTATCAAGTGAAAGATTTAGATGTACAAACTGTATATTCTATTTGAAAAAGGAGAGATTTTGAGTTAGTTTCTCATGCTATAATTAATTTAAATTAATTAATATTTTATCTATTTATTCTCGTCTAAATATCGAGTTAGTCAAATTAAATATTAGTAACCTCAAAAAAAATTTAGACTATGTTAAATTGGGGGTTTGAGATCTGATTTATTCAATCATCATCACTCTTTTGGTTAGAATTTATGGTTTATCTTTCTCTTTTAGCTAACAAGAGAGATCAACTTGATAGAATTCAGCATCAAACTATTAAAAACTCTAGATAAGAAGTGATGGAAATTAGCAATTTGTCATGTTAACTCCAATTAATTAACGATCAAGCTTAATTAGCAAATATAGGACTGAGCAAATAACATATAGCAAGAATTAGCCCTTGACCTGTCACTCTTTTTTTTTTCATTGCAGCGGATTTTCTAGACTTTTGAACTTGAGTTAGGGAAAACGAAAAGGTCTATGAACATTACACTCCAAATAGTTTACTGATAAGAGCTAATAAACAATGAAAGCTTTGAAGTATAGCATTTGTTGAATTGATCGACACGTACGTGCGGTATGTCCAATAGGCATCTACTTGGTTCAACTCGCCGTACGTATAATATATTAGAGCTCATCCACATGCAGGACCTATCAACACACAACACACACAGGATTCTTTCATTCATTTCTTAAATCCCCAACTTTAACTGCATTAATTCCAACGCTGGCGCATGGTTTGACTGCAGTCAAACTGGAGAGAGAGAGAGAGAGAGAGAGAGAGTTTGCAGGGCTAATCATCTAAGGGTTCTTGCTCGTGCAAAAGGGGCTGCTTCATGCAGCTGGTCCATGGCATGCATGCATGCATGGACAGTGGTGAAGACTGCAAGACACAGCAGGACCTTTCTGTCTCTTGCATCACATATGTATGCATTTATGTAGATGGATAGAATCGATAGATAGATCAAATTTGTGGCAGCAGCTTGATCGATCGTAGTATGGGACGTACACATATATCGAGTACGCCTCTTTTTTGCTACTATATATATATAATATTATCAAATTTAACGAATGCTAGCAAGTTCTACTTTTCATGTGCAATTAAACAATAGGAACTGAGCAGGCCAAGACTGGGGACAAAAGAGTAGTCAAACTGCGTCACACAGACTCCTCCTCGAGATGATGATGACAACAACAAAAAGGGGAGAGAGAAAGATGGAGAGAGAAAATATAGAAAAAAAAGTAATGGTGCACGCCGGGACAGAAAGGGCGGGCGGCACCGCACCGGCTGACGAGATTGCAGAGGGGGTCTCAGCGCTCTCGTCTCCGACGATTAATTTATCATTCAACTTTCGCCGAAACATCTTTTTAATTTTCCAATTTTTTTATTATGAATCTTCCAAATTTATATATTTTATACACTTAATAATAAATATATTTTTTATTCTGTTGATTTTGTATATTTATATAGATATGTTATGTTGTCCTCATGTCCTTATCATAAAATATATTACGTAGACTTCACAAAATTATCAATGTATATTTAAGGTAAACATCATATTAGAATTAATAGAACTATATTCTATTATGATTGTTTATATGAACGTATTCAATTAATAAAATAGAAGATTTATTATAAATAATAAAAAAATTAACTATGTAAATTAATATACATAAAATTACGTGGAAATTATCCCGTTTCCTCCTCCTCTTCTACTTTTTTTTTCCTTTTATAATTTCCCACCAACAAACTCAACAGCGACACGGCCACGAGGACCTCGACAGCCGTCGGATCGACGCACTCGCACCCGGCTCTCGCACGCAGCCCACGCGATACACGCTTACCCTTGTGGTTGTATATGCGGTCCAAAATAATGTGTTCAAGATTTATATTTAGGAGAATTGGAGAAGTGGTAACTCCTCGGTTAAACAATCCGAGTTTATTTTCTTGTTAAAAAATTTACATGAATAATGTAAATTAATAATTTTCATTAGTCAAATAGATGAACGAGATATAGCTTTCAAATTTTATTTTCTTTTTAAAATTTTCCAAATTTAAAAATACATCTCATTAACAATACTGGAAAATTATAGAAAAAGATTAGTCATGTATTTATACTAACTTTTAACCAAAAGAAACTTCAATATACATTTTATTAAAAATCTTATTAATATCACTCTCATATTTATTTTAATTTTATTTATATAATATTTTATATATTATAAATAAATTGACATTAAAGACAAGGGTCCACTCCCTCTATTAATTGAATCACTTTTGATATTAAACTTAACTCTCAATTGGACTGTTCTTGCTATTTCTTTTTATTTTCTTTTCGTAAAATGATCTTCTTGCATGTGCATGGTTCAAATTTGTTCCGTGTGGCACTGTTAGATTGACTAGCCGATCGAGAAGATTTACCATGAATTTAATGACACGAGTACATGTCGTTTCATTACTTTATTTTGTTGTGTTATTATTAGTCACATATTTCATACTGACGGCACACTATGCAGACTGAATAAAGTTTCCATGACGGTATTAGTTGAAAGACGCCGGGCTTTGTATTCTTGTTCTATACCTTTTTTTTTCTTTTTTTTTTCGATCAGCAAATTTATCTCAACAAAATTTCAATTGCTTATTGGTGGACTCCACTTTATGGGTTATTTTTATAATATTACAAATACAAACGAAACATGGAATGAAGAAACTACAAATTCAAAAAAATAGTATCACTTATCATAAACTAAAGTTGCATTTAATTGTTCAAATAATTTCAGTAACCCTGGTGTCAAACTTTAATCACGTTCTTTTATATCATCATAACATTTTGGTATTATTTTATAAATATATTTTAACTAATTCCAATTATCAATTTTCTTAATTTTAACGTTCTAATATTTTTGTTTGCTGTTGAAAGACAATTGAAGTTCAGAATTATTTGCATTAATCCGATCATAAAATTTTAAAGAGATTTAACATTTTAACTACGGACTCAATTTAACATTTTAATATTCTTTTTACTTTAACAATTAAATTGTTATTTTAAAATTTATGAGCAGTGACATGGATAATTCTTAAGTTTGAAATTGACCTACGACCTAATTTTAACATTCCAAAATTCTCGAAAGAAGATATGGACTCAATATAATGATAGCAAAACATTAAAGATAATTTCAAATTCGATATTTGATCTACTGACCCAGTTGATACTATCAGAACATGAATCATGATTTTTTTTGACGAATTTGAGTGTGATTGAGATCCAGTTTGACAATTTCAAAAAAATTCAAAGAACAATATTTAGCCATTTCTTTGACAACTAAAAGCTGCACAGTTAAGCACACCCACCAACTTTAAATGACATTTTTTAAACCAAAATTATGAAAAAGAAATTAATTTGGAAAAAAACATGCATACTCTTTTTTTTAACAGCAATATAGTCAATTGAACAAGAAAAAAACTTGACCAAAACAAACGAGGGATTTCGAAATCTGAAGAGCTATTTATACAAAAGTAGACTAAATCCCCTAATTCATGTATTCATTCATAGCAGCTGAGCTGATTGTGTCTATTGACTACATAACAAAATGCAAGCAAACCAAAACAAAGGAACAATTAAAGCAGTTGAAGGGGAAACTTGCGCTCAGATATCATGATTCTTCTCTCATCATATATCATGATTCATCTCTCATCATATACACTACAGGCCCCTTGCAGTTCAAAGGTGTCAACAAACTAAAGTGGCAGGTTTCAAAACCTTAAAAAATATATCTACCCTATGTGTCCCTCCTAGTCCTCCTCTGGCGGGGAGCTGCTGCATCTTTATCATTATCTTCTTTCTCTTCGCTAGATGATCCTGGAGCATCAGTTTCAGTTGCTTCTGCCTTTGGTTTGGCAGCTGGTGCGACTGGAGCCTGAAATCAAATACAAAATAATTTAGATAAGACAAGATAAATTGAGGGAAGAAGGATAAGCTAGGAAGCTAAAGCAAAGTGACTAACCGCTGGTTTCTTTTTGCCGAAGAGCAATTTAAGTACAACAGTAAGAATAACTATTGCAACAGATGCCAGGATTCCAATGGCCACGTTGGGTTGTTTCTCTCCCTTCTCAATGATATCCTACAAGGTCATATTAAACTTTTATTAGTGCCACCTTTTGATTCAAGGAAAGAAAAGCGGAAGACCAGAAGAGAAACTTTGGATTCGATAAAAATCCGAACTCGAGGATGAATAACAATACAAGTAACTTTCTTTTCGACAAATAACATCTATATCATAAGTTCAGATATGTTGCTTTTCTACAGAGAAAAAGGAAACTAGGCACTTACGACAATCTTGGTTTTGTATGGCTCCAATAGAGGAATGTCAGCTAACTTATAGAGAACATCAAATATCTTTTTCTGCACAACACAATTATCAGCGTTAGAGATAAATTTAAACCAAACATAAGATGCACATACACAACAAGATATCATAGAGAACTAAGCAAGAGGAATCTGTCAATTACCTGGAAACCTGAAAGTCCACCTGGAATGCTGGTAGCTGCCTCTTCAGCCTTTTGCTTTTCTTTCTCAACTTCATATTTGGGCTTCCATGTTTTTTCCCTGTAAGACTCGGCAAGCTTCTCATCAGTATCTATTAAGATATTGTCAAATAAGATCCCATCCTGCATTGTCCAGATCTCAATACCAATAGCAGTTATTGCTTCAAAGTCTGGCTTGTCCAGCTCAAAGTACTCAGGGTTATCAATCTGCTGTGGCTTCCAAATACCCTTGTAGTTGGGGTTATCAATTAATGGAGCATGCCATTTACCCTTGTAAGCTGGATTCCTCTTCATCGGCCTCTTCCATTCTCCACAGCCTGGTGCCGCTTCACACCTTGGGTTCTCAATCTTTGGTGCCTCCCACTCTCCATCCTCTTCATCATCCCAATCTTCTGGCTTGCTGGCATCAGGATCATCAATCTCATCTGGTTCATCATCCAACCAACCTTCAGGCTTAACAGCATCCTCATCTTCAATTTCCATGGGTGCATCTTCATCCCAATCATCAGGCTTTACAGCATCAGCATCTGGAATCTTTGCCCTCTCATCCCAGTCCTCAGGCTTCTTGTCCTCAGGATCAGGAATTGTCTTGGGTGGGATAAGGGCTGGCTCAAAGTCATCAGCAGATAAGAAGTTAGCCTTATTCTTTTCCTCTCCATCAATCAAAATTCTCAACTCATTATCAGGCTTCAGAATAGCAGTATAAACATGAGAAAGTTTATCATATGGGACTGATGGGGGAGACTTGAGGTGATGCTCAACAAACTTGCCGGTCTTCGGGTTTTTATGCTGAAGGATGAAATGCACTTTATTTGTAGAACCACACTTATCAGGTCCAAACATGATACTATAGGGTGATTCATTGTCAAACCCCTTTGCAGTCCATCCAGCTTCTTGAGGTCGGAGGTACTTCAGATAAGCTCCACCACACTCCAAACCATTTTGAAGACGAGTTTCAAATTGTAGTACAGTGGAACCATCTTTAAGAGTCACAGGATCATCAAGTTCTTTCACTATTGCATACTTCCTTGCCTTCTCACTCACAAGGAGACCATAATCTTCATGTCCATCACTCTTGGCATGTTTCCATACACCTGAGGATCAGGAAATGTCATGCCCATGCAAAGAAATCCATAGCGAAACTCATGTTCTTTGAATAAAAAATAGATGACAGTAGCAGTAAAAACATTATGAAATCTAAAACAATATTTATCTGGATAAACACACTTTGTTTAATTGTATAAATACCAGTAACAATTTCATTGATATAGTTTCTCCTAAAAGGAGTCAAAATATAATCTCAAAGCTAATTTTCATATAAAACAGGTGAAATCACATTTGGCAACATTATCAACATAGATGATACAGAGTTTTAGAAAAAAAGCATTGTAACTAACATCATAGACATCATATCAGTGTTACAGACATCAATATATTTACTTAAGCGTGAATGCCAGAGAACTGGATATTTAAAAAAGAGTTAAAAAAAGTCGGTAAATGACCAGAATTCTACCAAGAAATAGAAGCACATCTTCAGTTAGAGTACTGGGGTCCAACAAAGTGCAACAAAGTCACCAATATCCTTTCTCAAGGGTATAGCATAAGCAGCAAAATAAAGGAGACATCCAAAGAAAATAATTAATCTATAAAGGAAAATAAAAAACTAAAATTTAAGAAATTATTAGTCTGATTCCAGTATGTCAAATCATCAACCAAGCAATACTGTCATAATTCTTACAAGCAGCTATAATAGTTATATCAAGATTTAAATAACAGAAGCTTAACTGAAATGTATAAATTGTGTGGTTAATGCTTTCCTCACATTATTTTTTAGAGCAAGTTTCTTCTCATAATTATGAGACTCATTTGTGCCCATACAAAACACAATTGCATTTTAATTGCTAATTCTGTTTCATCTTTCAATTCTTTGGAAAGAATGACAGTTCAGACAACACAGGTAACTACATTATTTAAACATGTCCGACTAAAAAAGATTTGGCAAGTTGACGTCAACATAAGACAATGTCATAATAATTCAAATGTTGCTGAAAAGGACAAGTTTGAAGTGGGATATGGAATTTGCCACAAAAGATACTTTTGGATAAAGGAGGTCACTTCTCTATGAGAGAAAAAAACAAAATATTTGCCTCCTACACCAAAGAGACAAATACAATCAAGCGAAAAGAAATCCGTCTAAAAGAATAAAAAACAAATATAGCATTCTCTCAAATGTTTCAACAGTTCTGGGAATGTATCATCGAAAAAGGAAATTCAAAACAACCTAAAAAATTCTCATATACATCCAAGCAAGTTAAACTGTAAAAGAACTATAATTTTGTGACATTATGAGCAACTTCCAACAGAATTATCCATATAGCAACTGCTAACTTAGCCAATCCAGCCATCAAGAACAGAAATCCTTAATAAGATAGAATATACCACCCTATCAATGATCATCAAACACATAAATGATACATCTGCATGCACAAACTAGCAACTAACAAATAGATCAATAGTAAATCAACTTACCACAAGCACACAGTGTATGAACAAATAAATGAGCTAAAGAACTACGCATTTTGAACGGATCTACGATTTTCCGCATGAAACTACAGTTATCACAAAATATTTAAATCCTCAAACACGTCTGATGAAAATTAAACTAAATTCAAGAAAAACATAGTGCAATGAGCAAATGAGCAGAGGGTTTTGAGCAATACCGTTGTAGTCACCCTTCTCGGACACGATCCACCGCCCCTCGAACGTTTCATCAAATGATTCATAGAACAGCTGCAACAAAAACCCAGATCGTCAAAATTCCATTTAAATCACCAGAAACCCCGCACAAAAAAGAGAAAGAAAAAACAAAGCGTTCCGATTAAAGAGAAAAAAAATTACCGGATCGGCAGCCAAAATCTGAACCGCGAAGGATGAGATCAAGAACAGCAGGAGAAACCGCGACGCCATCGCGTTCCTCCCCATCCCTTTCTCTTCTTGGTCGAAGTCGAGATCCCCAAAACCCCCCAAGAAGCCGAGCTCCAAAAGCCCCTACAGATCGAGATCGCGAACGAGCAGAAATGGGAGCCAGAAGAGCGATCCGGATCGAGATCTTATGGAGGAAACGGACGGTCAAGATGCCCGCGAGGAAACGGTCGCTTAGTGACTTGCTTTAGCCAATCACGTTAGCGGACACGTCGAGATGTCCAATGAGAAGACGCCACGTCGACATCGTCGTGTTGGGCTCTCGTGCTCGCGGTGACGTGCGGAGGATTCGGTACGCGGGAGTCGTCCATGACGTCGTTCGAATCAGCATTTTGATTAATTGACGTGTCCATTCATCATTGGATTAAACGGCTGCGTGGAGTTGAGATGGCAATAGCGAATCCCAAAGTTTCAGAAATTTCTGGAACACCCTTTTGGTGCTGCAGGGAAATTTCTAATTGGGCTGTGCGGGAAATTGTGGAATGGGCCGCTAAGCGAACAACCCAATACATTCTACCCGTTTTTCTTTGTTCTTTTATCAATTTTTTCTTTCTTTTTTCTATTGCCACCGCGGTCTCCCAGTCCCATTGATTATTATCATTTTTTCTTTTATTTGCAAACGTAAATTTTATATTCAAAATTTCAGATAGCCTTTTTTTCATTTAAATAAGTTATTGTCTGAAACGCATTTAAAATAATGTCTACAATAGCGTGTAGTCTGTTGATCAAGTCAATACGCTATTTACGATGTTTAGCAAAAATAATTAATAATAACAACAAGCGATTGAGACTCAACATTTTGAAACGCTTGGCAGACCAACATCTATAGTAGCGATAAGCTTATGAAAATTTATTTTTAGATATACCTCAAAATATTTTAATATTAGTCAATATTTGTATGATACACTTATTATTTTATATTACATGATCACTTTATTATTTATTATTATTTTATTAAATTATAAATTATTTAATGAGCTATTTATTTTGTTATTATTTATTAATATTAAAAAAATTAAAATAAAAATATGTTATTAAACTTATGACACATATAATGTAATTTATTAAAGAATTATTTGTACCCTTTTTAGTTATTTTATATTTATTGATTTGTTCAAATGATGCATTTATAAAATATTTTTATTAACTTTAATAATTCACTCGTTATCGCTGATCATTAATCGCTATTCGTTATTAACCGTTAGTACATTGCCAAATAGAGTCAAAGAGGACAAACTGTCTAAATTTTTTTGCTGCAATGTATTTAGAATAGATGTATAAACATATATAAATAGCATGATGTACATACGATATAATATGCTCCTTTTAACTATTTATTAAAGTAAAATATTTATTTAAATTCATAAGAAGTATAATATTTCATGATGTTTATTTTTTTATTGATAAAATTTTAATTATATGTTCGCCCCCCTACTATTTCACTCTGATTCGTCCATGATCACAAATAGAATTTTTTAATTTGCAGCCTTCCATTAGAAGCGTGAAAAAATGGCAATGTTAAAAAAAGGGATCATATGTGTTTCTCGAGTGGGAAGAATTTTTTTTCCATTAAAAATGCAAATCTAAAGTTCAATAGGTCTTGTAAGTTTATATTTTTTTATGATTAGATATTTTTTCGTCGGATAAGTTTGTTTGCATTTTCCTTCTAATCTTTTCTAAGTTCTAACAATCCTAATAGCCATCTAATAAATAAAATTTGTAAATTTGATTATGATAATAAAATTAAGAGGTTGAGAGCCTACTTAATATTTTCCTAAGTAGGTTACTTAACGATGATCTAATTCGTTAAATTTAATTTTGACCGTACAAGATCAAATTAAAAAAATTAAAATATATTTTAAATGTTTGATCTTGTACCGTCAAAAACGAATTCAACGATCTCGATCATCATTAAGTAGTCTACTTAGCAAAAGTACTAAGTAGACTCTCTTTTTTCCTAAAATTAGTTTAACATTTATTGTCAATTCATTCATTAATCAATCTGTTATCTTTTTTTCTTAATAATAAAAGGGAAGGGCAAGCCCTTATAATACAAAAAAAAACGAACCAGTATTGTGACATAACTCCGGGAAAAGTTACTCATACACTATCATTAATTAATTATCCAGAAAAAAAAAGAAGAACGAGTGTAACATGATTATCACCATAAACAAATAGCAAATTTGCTGTACTAAACAAAAAAAGATTACAATTAAATTTAAGTCGTTACTTTTGTGTCTTTAAATTAATCAGAAAATGATAATTGATACATAGAAATTAATGAGGTGTGTAGTGTGCTCTCATTTTATTTGTGGTGTGTACCGTGTTCTAATTTGCTCCACTCTTTTCAAGTGTTGGTCAATTTATTTTACATATATATATAAAAAATGAATTTAAAATTGTAATAAACGAAAATATAGATATTTTTTTTAATTATCATCCTAGTACTCGAAAAGTGAAACTAATGAGTGTATTTATAGATGGAGAATAAAAAAAATTCAATCAGTAGTTCAATTAATATGAAACTCAATTAATTTATTATTTGTTTCGAGTTGCACGTTTAATTATAATAATCAAAGTTAAAATCGGTTTAAGCTGGAGAATCCATTTATCTTTGAACACTCCAAAGTTTTGCTGAGTAAACAAACTCACTTGCTCTACTTTAAACGTCAAAATGCTACGGTTCCATTTCGACTTCCTTTGGCAGCTTTTTCCTTGTTTTGCCTTCTTTTTCCACTTTACAGAGAGCTCTGTCAGGAGAGCATTTGAAGAAAGAGAGGCGTTCCTGACAGAAAAAGCTTTGGTGGGATCCCATGGCGCGCTCAGAAACAACCCAACCACCTCGCCTAAATAGACATCGGAATCTGCTCCCTTTCCGTGGTGAGGCCAACTTTGCAATTTTTTTGTTGTGTGTCTGCCTATCAGATAACTGATGAAATGCTTACCACAATAATAGGGGAATTGCCAATACAGGATCTAATGCGTCGAGTATATATTCCTGTTATTTTATGCATACAAATTTATATACCGTGGAATCTTTTGCTAGCTTTTAGTACATTGTTAAGAAATTCTTAAGCTAATCAAGACTTCACTGATGCATAAATTTTTGTCTAAGTACTTTTGAAGAAGGACAGAATCCAACAGAAAGTTTTAGCTAGCTAATCATAGTTTTCTTCTCTAATATTGCATCTTCAGAAAAGATGTTTTGTGCTATGTACCCTATAGATAGAAGATTCTTCATCTAAAGTTTCATGGATTATGAAACTCTTGTTTCATTCTTGGTGCTGTTTTAAATGTTCGCAAATTTGTAAAAAAAAAGGTTTTTTTTCTTCTGTGGAATACAAAAGCTATATGCTCAAAATATTGAACTGTTATCTATAACAATCAAGAGTCAGGACCTAATATTTTTCTTGTGTATCAATTGGCAACATAATTTCCTTAGTGGTTTCCTTATATATTAATGGAGTATATACTTTTTTTTCTTGGAAACATATATATATATATATATATATATATATATGTATAGGGGCAGGGGGCGTGTGTATATATATATAAATCTTGAATGGGGCAATTTCTTCAATATCATTCATCACAAGCCATACTGGATATGAACCATGAAGTTTCCATTTTTTTCAGATTGATGAAGCAAGAATATATGCATTATTGGCATGAAAAAACTCAATAGTTGTTTTCACAAAATGCATGAATTTAAAACATAAACGATGTTTGTTGAATATTCATACGTATTGTTCATAATGCATTAAAAATATCATATTCATACGTATTGTTCGAGTCCTTCTATATGCAATAATTTCTCATTGGAAGTCTCACCCATCATAACCAGGTGTTATACGTATTATTCGAGCTCTAGGATGACACATATTAGTCGGATACTAATAGCTCCGGATACTGTGGGGCAACAAAAAAAATACCATATTGTCAAAGATATTCAATCAATATTGTAGAAATTTACCAGCTTTGTGCATTTTTTTTATGTATACTTGTGGGCCAAACCCATCTACCATGTAAAAATTGTTCAGTTTCCTTTGCCAGTAAGAATTTAACTTTTTTTTTATGATGCATGATGAATCTAATTTTCAGGACTTGTATATATATTGAAGAAAGGTGAGGCAAAGCTGCACTCAGAGTGAAGCGTAGGTTCTTAGGTTCATGTCAGGTATCTCATATTGCTCCCCCAGCTTTATAGTTCATAATAAATAAAATGATGCTTTATAAATACCCTGGTTAGATTTCTAGGTTGGATCTTCTAGAGATACTTAGATTCACTTGAAATAATCTTTTCATTTATGATTCAGTACTATATGTGCTGTAGAGTTTGCTTTGAATCAGGATCTTCTGGAAAATTACAAATAAATATACATGCATACGTCACCACCTCCTTGAGATGAGATGCATATTAATTCTCATATAAGAAATTGCACCTTCCATATATAAATAGTTCTAATCATAAATCACGACTATAAATTTAAAATCTAACAACTAGAATTAAATTTCACATGATGTAATGTTGAAATTTAATATATATTTGATATTTAAATTTATATGGTCAGAATTTATTATATTAATTAAACTATTTATTTGATATTAAGTAGTTCTTATAACTTCTAAATGAATAGTTATATTAACTACATAAGTAACTTCTTTGATGGGAGGAAGCTTATAAATATCCCTAAAGGGTAAGGTCCCTAGTTCAAGCCAACACTCATAAGTTTCCATCATATTGTCTGGCCTATGAATTAGAAGATCTTTGCTATTAACACATTATGTGTTTAGGCTATGGCTAAAGGCTTAAATGCTCATCCTATTTTATTTGCTTTCGCTTTATATTATATGGTTTATGTATGTTTATTCTAACATGTGGTATCAGAGCTTGTATACCTTTGCCTAGTCATATTTTATTTTTAATATTTTATTTATGCACATGTAGTGCATAGTTGACATTTATATTATGAATTTTTTTATCTTCTTAGAAGTACATTCTTTTGCACTTATCAAAATTATGAATTTGTCATAGTTTATGATTTTGCAAAATTATTACTTTTTGAAGATATTGTCCATATGTTGTCAACTTGTGTGGGATTAAATATTCATCTTTTTAGAAGCATATTATTTTGCATTTATCAAAAGTATGAATTTTATCATATTTATATGATTTTGCAAAATTTTTGCTTTTATAAGATGTCATCCCTAAATTATTAAGTTATCATACTTATGATTATTATTTTCTATTGGTCATTTATGATAATTTTTCGTCATTTTTGTTGGATTATTTGATTAATGTGAACTACTTGTTATTAGTCTCATATTGATTATCGTATTTTAATATATGATGTGAAATAATATTTTTTATAAGCATATTATTTTGCGTTTATTAAAAATATGAATTTGTCATATTTGTTTGAGGATGCAAAGTTTTTGCTTTGGAAAAATATTTTTGAGACTACGTATTGTTCATTTGATAGTCATTACTTTCTTGATCCCATATTGTTGGAAAAATATTTGAAGAAAGATTATGTTATGACTTTGCACATTATTTTTTCATAACCATATTATTTTGCTCATATTAAATGTATGAATTATTATACTTTTTGATAAGGCAAAATTTTGGTTTTAAAATAATATAAAATTATTAAGTTCGTGCATCATTGTATAGCAAAACTTAACACATATATTTTAATTTCCTTTAAAAGGTATTTTAGTACCTTATGATGGCGGCTTATGAGTTATGATTGAGTTGATTAAGAATTTCTTAATGATTATGAACTTTGTTTTTGGGCTTATATGTAATAAATAATTTTTGATGCCAAAATGATTGAATTTATTTATTAATTATTTTGCTTGACTATTTGATAGTCATTATGATTTTTTTTCTCTCAAATAGCTAAGTTTATTTTAATGTAAGTTAAAACATTATGTGCATCATAAATTAATTATTAATTTATGTGATGCATAAGATTTTGCATGTTTTAACATATTTTATTATGATGTTATGTGATTTTGTATATTTGAATAATTAAAGAGTAGCCACAACATCTTTAATTATATGATTATATATTTATAATTTTATAATTATATAAATCATATTTAGAATATGACATCAAACTTTAATTAAACATAAAAGATACATTAATTTTATCGTTCTGTGATGTTAATGTGCTTTTATATTTAATTAGGATGAAAGATTACTATTATTTATTTCTTCCGTCATAAAAGTTAAAAAAAATTATGTCATTTGTATCTTATGGCATCAAACTTTAATTAAACATAAAAGATACATTAACTTTACCCCACAGGGACGTTAATTGTGCTTTTATATTTAATTAGGATGGAAGATTACTATTGTTTATTTCCTTTATCATAAAAGTTATGCTTTTATATTTAGTTAGGGTGGAAGATTATTATTGTTTATTTCTTCCATCATAAAAGTTAAAACGTGAAATTATGATGTATTAAAGTTTTTGCCCACAGGTAAATTTTAATGACACATAATTTCATGTATATAATTTGATATGGAATAATTGTGTGTTAAAATCTTTGCCCACAGGTAGATTTTAATGACACATAGATTCGTATTTTGATATGAATTGCATTGGCAACATATCTTATGTGTATGGAAATTTGATGTGCCTATGTAGGTTGTTGATTCAATTCAATTAGAAATGTATCATATACTATGTGCATGATTTTACAATTTTTGTAAAATATAAAGAAAATGCACATATTTTCCTATTTATATTGTGATTTGTTCATTTGGTTTTGTATTATTAATCACCTTATATATCATGAAGTTAGTGGGAGTAAAATCATCATTTTTAAATTGATGATATTTTCACTTTCATTGATATGTTAGTTATTACATGAAGTGAACAATTTTCATGGATAAAAAAAAAAAGTTGTTCACTACCTGTGATACTTATTAAGAAAGGTGGGTTTCAGAAACAAATGATATAGAGAGGAAATAATTTTTTATAAAATATTTTCATACTTGTTATGTTTTATTTTAAGGTGACATCGTATTTTATTGAAGAATTTGTCATTCGATTTTGGGATAGTGAGTTTATCCTTAATCATTAAGGATGTGACAATTTAAGAATACATTGTTTGTTAAGTATATAAATTTAAGAGTTGAAATAACGTGTTGTCGACATAAAAGTGCTTAATAATTAAAGGAACACATTAAATGTAAGTGTTCATATATAGAATGTATTTATTGAACATATATTGCGGATTCTTTATAGAAAGACATGTCATTATAATTAAAGAATCATAACTCATATGAGATGTTCAATTCTGTCACTTATGACTTAAGGTGTTGTATTACAACATATTAATGAAATTCTTATTATTGTGTGTTTCTCTTTTATTTGGTATGCCTACATTATGAGAATGACACATTTATTAGAGGACCTAGAATAAGCATCTGGTTTATTCATATAGAAGATTGATTATCACATTTGAGACTTTGAAAAGAAATTAATATTATATTGTAATACATGGAAGGTACTACTTATTCGATAAAGTACATACCGCCATGATTCATATAATTTATTTTCTTTTGTGTAAAGTATATATTCGTAGTATATAAAATTAATTATAATAAATGGTCTGACCAAGTGGGAGAATGTTGGAATTTAATATATATTTGATATTTAAATTTATATGGTCAGAATTTATTATATTAATTAAACTATTTATGTGATATTAAGTAGTTCTTATAACTTTTAAATGAATAGTTATATTAACTACATAAGTAGCCTATAAATACCCCTAAAGGGCAAGGTCCCTAGTTCAAGCCAACCCTCATAAGTTTCCATCATATTGTGTGGCCTATGAATTAGAAGATCTTTATTATTTAACACATTATGTGTTTAGGCTGTGGCTAAAGGCTTAAATGCTCATCCTATTTTATTTGCTTCTGCTTTATATTATATGGTTTATATATGTTTATTCTAATATGTACATAATCAGTTCATACAAACATTACAAACATTGAACTCTTGTCTAAAATTGAATAGTGCACTCTCCGAGTATTTTGAGCACCCAACTTTACTACGGCCAAGCAATTCCCATATACATATTAGAGGATATTTATGTACATGCATGGATTATGTTGTTTTACGCCACTAAATGATCAAACTCCTGCGTAAAACAATACAGATTTTTTTTTTCAGTAAATTAAAACAACAGCTGAAGGGATTAAAAAATTGAAACCAAAATGTTCATGCATGCATATCTGATGCCTCAAGTTTTTTACTCTCCTCTACTGTACACTCCTCTGCAACATCTCTTGGTACCTCTTGAAGGACTCCAGCTTCTGCATCTTCATCTGCCTGTGAAACCTCTTTATGAATACGTCTGCTACGTGGTCGATCTCATCCTCCAGGATGAACTCTGAGCCGTCTTCTTTAGAGTTCCTAACCAGGTCAATCACAGACCCTGTGGTGTTTCCAAGCCCGTCGTCGTCGTCCTCCAAGTCGAAGAGGGAGTGCGTCAAGTCGGGGTAATCATCATCATCTTCTTCTTCTTCCTCTTCATATTCCTCAGCAGCACATTCCACAGATTCTGTTCGGGCAGGAGTTTGCATGGCCTCATCTGGTGCTGCATTGTAGAGCACTATTGCCTTGCTCATGTCCTCACCCCCACGGGCGCCACCTTGGCCTCTCTCCTGGCCCATGAGTGCATGGATCTTGTGGTTGATTGCCTTCATCAGGACCTTCTTGTTCTGAAGAAGCCGGAAGATCAGCATCCTGGTCTTGAAGGCATTGGTTTTGCTCTTGACGGCCATCGTCTTGGTCTTCACCATGGTCACGACGACAGTGAAGAGCTGCTTCAAGAACATGGAGGCCCGGTTCTTCATCTCTGAAGGACTGAACGAGCGAGGTTTGCTCAAAGACCAGGTGAGTAGATGAAGGAAGAGGGGTGTGATCAAGAAGTAGTTCACCAGTTACTGAAGCACTTTGGCATGCAGCCTGCGAATGATTTAGGATAGCAGCTAAGTACTAAGCAGGCTACAAGATGGCTCGAGAAGACAAACGCAGCAGACGAGCATATGAGGGCAAGAGTTTAGTGATTTATAGTGGGGGAGGGGAGGATATTGGGCAAATAGTGAAGTGACTGTTGAAATTTTAAAATAAAAGTATGCTTAAAAGCTAAGGAGCGGGCACTACGGAAAGCGAAAGAGAAAGAGAGACGACCATGTTGTGAGGAAATATGAACTAAAAGAGCCGGTGTGGGGCGACACTTGGCTACACGTACCTTTTGGGCGCCAAAGGATTCCTTGGAGGACAGTTGTACCAGTCTACCAGGCTCCCTTTGCCATTTTTTTGACTGTTTACGCATTCAGATATCCGGCAGGGGTGCTTGTAGTATTTCTGGTTTCAGTTTTGCATAATAAGATTGGACTAATTCAGTTAAGTAGATGCAATATCATAATTAAAGAGCAATCTGCACACTGAGATGAAAACTTCCTGTGCCTGTGATTTTGTAAGTACTTAATTTTTCCTGTCTCATGATGATTTCATATTCATGATAAAATATTAGCTGCACTTTTATTCTTTGGATCAGGAATTTTTCTGATTCTGATTAGAAAAGAGAAGATGATAATTTTGAATGGAACCGAATCATGATTAAGTAAATATTACGGTCTCCTGCACCTGCGAATCAGCTATGCATTTTTGTGAGCAAAGTACACTTGTTGGCAGGTCTGTGTTCTAGTTGCCACCGAGTGCAAGACAGATGGAAGCACTTTGTCATGCCTAGATTTGCAAAGTGAAAAATGATAATCTAGCTATCCATGGTATTGTGAAATAACGAAGAAAGAAAGATCACAAGATTCACATAAGAAAAATGTCTACAGGATTTACGTGATTTGGAGATAAACTTTTTTCGTCGCAATTTTTTTTTTTTTTACTATTTTATGTAAAAAACATTAGAGTAGGCAATCCTAATAGAGAAATTATATATATAACTCTCTAAAAATAGGAGTTAGTGCACAAAGTTGGGGGATGGTGGGCCTGAACATGAGTGGTGACCAACCTTTGCCTTCACTTGCTTTAGTATTGCAAAGGTTGCTACTAGTAGAAGAAATTGCTATCAAGCAGACCGTTGTAAAGTGAGAATTGGGTTGTCTGTGTCGTGTGTAGCTTTATTAGTTTGTGGTATACAAGTGAACAGCTTTCTGAACCATCATTAAAGCATTGCAGTGCTGAAGGGTTCATAAAATACTTAATCACTAAGTTATCCTCATACCATATCATAACCATGTCTTTATGTTCTACTAGAAGTTATATCAGGACCTTTTTCTGATTCGTGTGACTACATGTTGTAACCACATATTTCTGGTTGATCTAAGTACTAAACTTTGAAAATGAAAAATGAAAAATCTTTATGTTGCACGGTTATTTCAGATCCTGGTACCCTTTGTAAAATACAAATGCAGAGAAGGGATTTATACAATCAACAGTACCTGTTAAAATTTGAATTGAGAATCAAGAGTACTATAAACTATAAAGAAGGGTGGAGCATTGAACATGACCAAGAATGGAAACAATTAAATAAGCAGCCTAATTAAGCCCTAGGATTCACAAATTCATGATCTGATAATTAATTTTACTTTTGCATCATGAAAACGTTAAATGTCATGCAAATGCATGATTCAGCTCACAGAGAACTTTTTTTCATGTTTTAATCGCTAAACGTAAATGCTAAACGTTAAAGCATACAAATAATCAAAGGAAAAGGTTGAGTCGCTTTCTTTTCTAGGCATGATATGAAAGAAGGAGAAATCATTAATTGTTGATCAATTTAGGCCGAATTCACTTTTCAATGGCCAAAGTTAACCAAGCGCCAATTATTGCAACCAATATGGCGCATGAGTTGCCTTTTTTATATTTTTGCTTACTTTGGGCCTTTGGCCCCTTGAAAACGTCATGTGTTTTTGCCTCATGTCTCGAGCTCATATATGAACATGCCATTTACAGTGCACACCCTTAAATAATGATATCTAATAATATTAAATGCAAGATTTGGAGCTTATAGAACCCCCACCCACCCACCTGCCAAAGCAAGATTTGGAAGTAGTACAATTGCCTTTGGTCTATTCCTCCTCCTTTATTTTCTTCAACCCTTTACTCTTTGGAAAGCAAGATTGAACTTACTCTTGCACACCAATGAATGAAGATATTTTTCAGCTAGAAGAAAGAGGGCATTGAGGAGTAGCTAGATAGAGAACTTGGATTTTGAGACCACCACTCACCCCAAATTCATTAAATCCTATTGCTGAAAATACAACAGATGAATAGTGCATAGCTAATTCAATGAATACATGTTTGGTACTACTTTGATCTCTCATGCACATATGACTAATTAGGAACCTTTATTAATGAGCCAAAGTAAAAACTAGATCCTAGCTAGACATTCAGATGTGTATTAATTCCATAGAATCATGTAATATATGTAAAGTAATATAATAAATATAAAATTTTGCTTTTGGTCATATACTTCAACAATATTCTTAATATATTTTTTTGCTACCATATAATCTCACAAAAAACATGTATCATTTATTTCTTTAGAATTATTGCTTGTCATTTTTTTCTGTAGGGGCTGAACTTAAAATTACTTGGTCTCAACAAATTTACTCTATTTACTTATTTTAATTTGTAAGTAATTTGAATTGCCTAGCAAAATGTAGATTATCTACGAAGTGACAATTCAAATTAGTCATGAGGAGAGTGCCTTTTCAAATTATCAGCTAGGTGATAATTTTAATTATAATTAATTTTTATATTTACCCTTCTAAATCTTGCATAAATAAAATATAACACAATAAAATATATCCTATAATAATAACAACACAACTAATAATTATTATTATTATAATTAATATTATTTATATAATATGATATTGTATTAATATTATCGTATTAAAAATATTATTACTTATTAGTTATAAGTATTATTAAGTAAAATAATATTTTTATTCATTATTACTATTAATTAATTGTACATATTATTTTATTTGAAGGTTATTAATTACTTAATACATGAAGTTATGAATTTATGATTTAAGTTTATAAGTTTCAATTTAATAATTAATTTTTTAACTTAATAATATCTATAAAGGGTATTTTGGTAAATTAATGTATATTACTTAATATTTTTTTTATAAGTAAATATGATAATCTGAATGTCAGTTAGATTACTTGTATATAGTAAACATGATAATACATATTACTAGCAATTTAACAAGTGATAATCTTTCTGTTAGGCAATATGAATTACTATGTTGAAAGATAATGTAGTAAATGTTTCCTTAATGCAAGAGGACAAATTATTAGGTTCAAATATCTTTTATTTAGTTATTATATATATATATATATATATATATATATATATAACTTAATTTAGTTATTTGCTTTTTTGTATTAATTTAATGTCTTACTTATCATTTTATATTTTTATAATACTCATTAGGATGTGTTAATTGTTAATCGATTTAATAGTTTTAATATATAATTAATTGAATTAATTTATTGCAGAATATATTTTCTCGGGAAAATCATTGGTAGATGTATAAGCAAGAATTTATAAATTGAGTTGAATATTTCGTAAATTTTATTTGTCAATTATCTTAGTATATGCGAGAAGGAACAATTAAATTCCTATATTTAAAATATTATAATACAAAATTCCAATAAATAAAATCTGTTAAAGTTCATATATATATATATATATATTAAAGGGTTTTAAACTGAATTATTTGTACTAGGTGGAATTTGAAGAAGAATTGGTAATAAAAGGTCACTCAATCGATTTTTACGTGAAGATGATGTAGTTTATATATACGAGAATTTAGTTTATGATATTGACACAGGGGATATTAGATTTCATGAAAAGTCAACTAATCAAGAAGCATAAAAAATTCATGAAACATTTCAAGCCAACCTTTTATGGCTTGGTTATGAAATTCATTTTGAATTATCATTAGTTGTTTGGATGTTGAGCTTTAAATCAGATCATAATATATGGTATGCATGCGTCGATGCTATTATGAAAATATTAAAGGTGACATCGACGAGGTCATGAATTTCGTTGAATTATTATAGAACAAAAAGATTAATTTCTCAATTTGATCTTTCATTAGAAAAATTAGATTGTTATGCAAATGCAACAACAGTTGCAAGCGTAGATGGAACAAGTCAATGAGTGCAACAAAAGAAAATGAAAAAATGGTAAAATAAATTATGAATAGGCAAGAGTCTACTAGTGATGATACAAATGAAGTTAATGATTTATAAAATATGTTTTTAAATTTATTATTTTATTTATTTAATTATTTGGTTATTTGAGACGGATATACAATCCCTCTCAATTTGACGAAGTGATTGTCTGTCTTAAATTGAGACGAACATTATTTCCGTCAAAATCTTATTTGCAACGAGCATTTTTAGACACCCTAAGTCCATCGCAAATTTGTATCTGCGATTGATTTTATAATATTTATGATTGAAATTTTCACCACAAATTCATTGTTTTCTTTTAGTATTTATATAAAATCATGTGACAAATTTGATGATCCAAATCATGTTTATATTGCACAGTATATTTTTTTTCTCAGTAAAATATATTGTGCATGATATCACAACATATATCTTAATTTTTCTTCTTTTGTTGGTACATTCTTTAATTCTCTTTGAGGCAAAGTTCAAATCATATTTTTACCTACAACTAATATTAATTTATTTTCTTTTTTACATCATATAGACTTCTGCGATATCTTAAAACATGAAAGAAAAAAAAATATAAGGTCCTAATTCTAGAGACAAAAGGTGCCTCAATATTATATAAATGGCCATATAAGTATTCCTTTATTTTGAATATGAATTCTATGTAACACCCCTGATTCCATTCAATAAATTGTTCACTTTGGGCTCATATGGCCCGCACGAATTTAAAACGCGTCTTGAATGTTAAGGGAGGATGCTACATATAAGTCCATGAGCACCTCCGTGTTTTATCTATGTGGGATTAACTTTCATTCTCATCATCATCCTAATTCTAGAGACAAAAGGTGCCTCAATATTATTTAAATGGCCATATAAGTATTCCTTTATTTTGAATATGAATTCTATGTAACACCCCCGATTTCATTCAATAAATTGTTCGCTTTGGGCTCATATGGCCCGCACGAATTTAAAACACGTTTTGAATGGTAAGGGAGGATGCTACATATAAGTCCATGATCACCTTCGTGTTTTATCCATGTGGGACTAACTTTTATTCTCATCATCATCTTGAGACCTTACAATCTTCTCCCCTTCGGAGCTCAACGTCGCTTTGAGCCCATATGACACGCACGAATTTAAAACGCGTCTTGAATTGCAAGGGAGGATGCTGCATATAAGCTTATGATCACCTCCGTGTTTTATCCATGTGGGACTAACTTTCATTCTCATCATCATCTTGGAGCCTTACATTCTAAGTTCAAACTATACTAAACCTTTGCTGATTATACATTTATACATTTTCATTTCAACCTTTAAATTTTGAACTGTACTTGTACTCATACCTTAACACTGATGGTTGCTTCAAGCCGATGTTCAATTTCGAGTGGTAGTTAGTAATTTCGTATTTGAATTTTGAAATCATAAATACTACCAGAAATTTGTAAAATAATTTACCGATCCCCAACTAAAATCTAAAAAAAATAATATGTGAATAATTCTTTTCAAAGAATTCTTAAATCCAGCAATGAACGGGAAATGTGCATTTGTCTGTCTTTTATCCTCTATCTTTATTCCCATTAGAAAGAAAGATTCATGACTTGATACAAGAAAAAAGACATTGAAAATAAAAAGAAACATAAGTTATAATTGTAGAAAATCAAATTCGAGACATATTAGTCCTCAAAATGAGTCAGTACACCACACACAGTTATGCCGTTGTCCTCTACCTCTTTAACACTAACCACGTTCTACATCCAATATATAATATTGATGCAGCAGAATAAAAAGTTAAATATATCATTGTTCCTAGAAGAAAGAATAAGAACACAATACGCTCACTTTCCCCTCAATTATTTTATGCTTCTGAAAGATAACAAAGACACTAAAGATGCTGATACCTCATATGCCAGCGAGAGGTGGATGTACTTTTTTTTTATTTTTTGGAATTTAGATCAAAGAAAGCAATAATTTTGGTTCTCAAATGGTAGTAGAACAGATGATGTCCAGATAAAAGCGCCATGCGGAACGTTCGCATGTCAATCAGATATTTCACAATTTTCAAGTTCATAAAGGAAACCAAAAGAAGCAACATATTCTTTTGACAGAGACCAGTTATCAGCGCTTGTAGTAGCTGGTGGCTCAAGCCTTATTGTTACCCAACTCAGCAAGATTTGAATGTCCTATCGAACAAATATGATAGTCCATGAATGCAGACTCTGCGATGATGCGATCACTTCTAATCATAGCTCAGACCATAGATTGCCAACCATCTCCTTGGCTGCTGACATTGCTGAAGTAGCTTGTTGACTCAGTATTTTACCTGTACCCGACAACTGCTCCTTTACATGCTCATCATACTTGGACCCTCTGATGCCACTTGCATCTCTGAAAACCGACTCGAAGAAAATTCATTCATCTGTAGGATAAAAAAGCCAAGAGAACAGCAGTCACATATTGGAAACCTTACTGATAATGCTCTTGCTCCAGTTACTGAATCTAGAAGTAAAAGAGAGGTTCTCTAAGACGAACTCAAAGTTGGGGGAAATTTCGCCAGGCAGTGCAAAAGCAAGTTGGATGACCATCAAGAGAATCTAATTAAGATCTTTAGGACAATATTGTTCACGAAAACAGTGGATCATTTAGTTGCATTGAGCTTGGCTCAAGTATGCATAGGGACAGAAGTATAAGGATATCCCTACTGGTCATTGCATTCCTATATTCTAGGATGCAAGCACATCTGAAATCAGTTACAAACGAACTACTCATTGATTTATCTATTCATGATTGCATGAGGTTGCTGTCCACATACTTATGGTTAATGTGGCATAACTAGTCAACCTTTTGTTTGTCTGAAACACCAGAATCGACAGGTATTTCCTTCATGTTTCCTACAGGCAATATCCGGATCTTGCGTTCAAATATGACAGCATCCTGCAGGAAGGAACATAAATCATCAGTTAGAAAGCTGACAATGGTGTCACCTTTGGCAATCATTAACAGAACTCCGAACCAAACATTAAGAGAGCCCTTTTATCATTTGATTGATGAATGAGCCATAGGTTTAGGATGAGTGAATAACACGCACGACTCAACCTCGTGTTCAAGAAATCACTCAAATTATAAATTATCAGGGAAAAAGTAGTTCTAGATCTTACGAGAGCTCCATTTCTTAATAACTAAAGAAGTCTCTTCAGTCAACAAAAACTTTCAAACAAAATATATCATAATATTTTTCATAATAGATAAAAAGAACAAAGAATTATTCATGCCAAAATTTACTTACGTTCAATAAAAGAGCAATTTGAAATGCATATGGCTGCGTGAATGTCACAATTGCCATCTGAGACTGATCTTCAGCGCTGCAAATAGCTAAAAAATTAGCAAGTGTAAGCTGCAGCAGTAAGCGATGTAACTGAAAGGCAACAACTAAAGAATTTACCTCTCCAACTGAATCTTATCAACAGTGCCACAGTATGAGAAGAAGAAAAGAAGATCTTTTTTACTTGCCTTGGGAGATATGTTAAGCACCTGTATTGTTAGATCGACAATACCTATAGAATGCATACCTGTTTACCCTTATGTTGCCTACCTCATATTTATGTTAAATAGCTTCTTATAGCAATTGAAGCAACAGAAGTAAACCACGACAAGAACATATAAGTTCATGAAAGAATAAAGAAATAACCAAAAAGTTATTCCCATCCCACTTCTTCAATTCTGTGGATAAGATGAG
Source organism: Pontederia paniculata (assembly GCA_001647135.1). NCBI lineage: Eukaryota > Viridiplantae > Streptophyta > Magnoliopsida > Commelinales > Pontederiaceae > Pontederia > Pontederia paniculata. Next base: position 23,108 of record LTAE01001223.1, on the reverse strand, counting down.
GGTTATGTAAGCAAATGCCATAATATTTTGAACCATAACATATGCAAAGATAAAAGTTCTTCAAATTTTTCGAAAGTGATGCCAAAATCATTATATTCCAACTACCAAGCATAAAGACAGATGTCCTACAAATTTATAAAATGCTAAAACGTGTTAGCATTAAACTATCACCAAAAAGTAAATATATTGTTGCTTTCTTCAGAAGAAGTAGTCAAGTCTCGTTATTCTTTGGAAGAATTCTCTCCAAATACCATTTTCTCCGACACAAATAACTAAGTGAGCAGATGGTGAACAACAAGGTAATGTCACAGAATTGGTATATATCTGTGGCATGACCTAGTTTTTGTTATGTGATTGCAGAAACATATATGATTTTTAAAATTAATTAAAGCAAAAACAGCTATGAGAAAAGAAAAGACAACTGGGAATCAGATCCTAGGTGAATGGGCCTGACATTTCTTTCACATGGGAAATTCATATTCATTAAAAACTGCATTGGCACCCTCAAGGATTGTTATACACCTATACATTTACAATACGAATAATGAAAACAATAACTGAAGAGCTTTGTGGCAGGCAACAAAATTTACTGCCATCACAATGTTACTAAGAAAGCAGAGATCTTGTGTCCTGAATTTCTGTATTGTCAGCATGATCATCAATCATAGGATTGCTCCAACCAAAGTTTTTTAAAGGAATGAATTTTGCCCGATCAAAAATGTTTCCCCTGAAACCTGTTGTCCTTGAAGAAACCATAGGCATTGCAAGTACTGAAGAAGCACCAATTGCCTCGTCACCAAGACCTAATGAGATAGAACCAGCAGCCTGCAACAGAAACAGTGCTGCAATTAAATCTAAATTAATTTAGCAACAAAACAAAAAAGTGTTTTCACAAATTAAAGTACCTTTGCTTTTGCAAAAATCATTCTTGCTTTTGTACGTAATGTTTGTCCCAATGATTTGATATTATTTATTTCGGTGTCCTCAATCGACAACTTAGTAAATCTGCAGCTGCAGTTGGGTCAAGTGGGTTAATATTGTCATAACAGCCAGATCCTACTCAGTGTAATGGTTTGGATTTTAAGATACAAAAGTTGTTATTTAACACCAACATGAATCAAAACAAAGTAGGACTTGATGCCAATATGTATACCATGGAGAAAAATCACAAGTATTTCAAATTTGCAATATTGTAACCATACAGGTCAGCAATGAAGAAAGTCAAAGATAAAACTATCAACATTCAAGTAATAAAATAAGATGAGAAGATTCCATCATAACCTGTTTGTGTCAATTTTAAGTCCATGAGCTGAGGATGAAGCCAAAGAAGAATCCTTTGACTCACTTTCTGAAAATATTTGCAAAGTTAGCGTACTTCATGACTGTAGAATTGAAAGATATATTGTTGGTTGGTTTACCTTTACAATCATCAGGTGCTAACAATGAAATACCAATAAATACAAATGCCATACCAAGTATGAACATTGTTATTCTCAGTGTATCAAGTGCCTGACATAGTTGTATAAGTTAATTAACTCCTGGTCTAAAATGACTAGAGAAAATATAATATGCACAAAAAACTATGAATCATGGAGCCTCACTTTATATTCTTGAAAATATACAAATCCAGTACAAATGGAGAAGAAGGTCCAGGCAATCTGGAACATGGGAACGATGAGGCATCAAACAAAGACAAGCCTTCATTCAATCTTGCCATCTGAGGTTTGGGAAAATCTTAAATCAGATAAATCAATGTAAAATGTGAACTTTGAAAAGTTCAGACCAATTAAATTGACAGCTTTTCTTATGGAGACAATTAATTACCCAAAACCCAGCTGTGCCAAAGAACATCAATAACATACAGTATGTAAACCAGCTATGAAACTGATAACTGCTGCTCATGGTAAGCCTTAACATGTTGGATCTGCAGCAGAACAAGCAAAGACATGTCCATGTAAGAAAATTTATCGCTATAAATTTTCTGTCATTTTCAAGCACCAGCTTACAATGATTTAGCAAATAACACTGAGCATGATCCGACAGCACCAGAAACAATAGCATAAGAAAACGGCAGCAATGTACGCCAATATGGGCCATCATGTCCGGAAAATGCAAAATGTGCTTCCCCTTTCCTGTTGGTTAAAGTATTGAGAAAACAATTAGGTGCAAACTGCATACATGATGATAAAATTAATGTGACCAAGGAAGATAAGGCAAAAGAAAAAGAAAACTAAAGATCATGCTATGCATTTTTTATAAGTTAGCTGCTGAATAATATCAACTCTAAAAGCATATGTAACGGCGCACCTGTAAATATACTGATTAATGCCAACAATTAGCAATAAAGTCAACCAATATAAGACAAAGACTAAGCTGCTGTACTTTGAGATCAATTGCTCTTGTGTGTAGACTGAAAAGCAAAAAAATTATCAGTAAAATAACTCTCTCTCTCTCTCTCTCTCTCTCTCTCTCTCTCTCGCTCTGTGTGTGTGTGTGTGTGTCTATTAGAAGCTTAAAGTTGATACCAGGTGACTGATGGTTCCCAAAATATACCAGGAAGATGTTACCACAAACTATAAAAGCTGTAGCCACCATAACCCTGCACAAGTTACAATAATGAAAATTTTCAGTTGTTCTATGATAGTCCTCAATAGAGTATCATGAAAAATTTAATTGAAAGCTACGTACTTTACAGATATCGTCTTACTTAATACAAAGTAAGCAAAAGCAATATTAGATATAAACTGAATCGACCCAAGAGCTGCAAGAAGTGACTGCAAAAGAAAATGAAGCAGTTACAGTAACCATCACAAAACAAGAAGTTCAAGTTCAAATGTTGGCCATAATGGTTTAGCGATCCCAATTATTACGGTAATCTATGATCCATTAATTATGCAAGCCTCGCGTCTTTCATGATTCAATAGAAAAAATAATAAATCATGAAGTTAACATGGCAAACATTCCAATGGAAGGTTAATACATATACAAAACAAGACAAAGAACAATAGAATAATCATCTCCCTCGAACCCTCACACAGAGGTGTCAGCTTCACACTAACATCTAGATCTTAGTAATCATCTTGTTACTGATTTTTTTAGAGGATCTTGTGCGATCAAGAACATTTATAGTCTATATACAAGATAAAAGTATCAGCATTGGTCTATGGACCTCTGACTTCTTAATATGAATAACAAAATGAGCATCGAAACATATAGGCTTGAAAAGACAAACAGGTTCGTTGTTAATTTTTAGATTACACAATTATATGTTAAAACTTGGAAATAAAAAAGTACATCACAGTACCTGTGCAGCATATGCAAAGGAAACAAAGTTGAGACAATTCCCGAAAACAAAGAAAATAATGCCTACACAAACAACATTTTGATTGAAGCAACTTGATATGTATTTTTTTGTTAATCTTTACATAGATGAATACATAACCAAAAGCTGAAGTACACTTACCAATTCGCCAGGTCTGAAAATGTACAATTGATTTCATGTTGAGCTTGCTTGTACTACCATCACTATTAAGAGTGGAATACCGCTCCCGCTGCAAACATGAACAAAAATGAGATGTGACCATGACTATATAAGGATGGATTATTAATAAATATGCAACAAGTTACAGAACTGGGATAGGAGCACGGAACCAGAAAAGCTAGCACACAAAAAGGTACCTGATCGTGACCCAATTTTAGAAGGTTTGTCCCAAAGTTTATGGCGACACTTCCAATTATGTTGATGAATGCTCCAATAACCCAGTCGCCCATCTGTTCGAGTTTGTCAATAATAATACAATACAATGCCTTTTTTCCTCACTACAGGACTGATTGACCATTGTTAAACATTGTGCTAGTGGTTTAACTTAAGCAACCTCGTGCTTTTTTTTTACTTCTGAAATGATAACAGGAAAGAACTTGGTAGAAGAACTCGGGATCTGCAAATACATAGACATGATATGAGTTAGATGCTGAAAGAAAAGACAATTTTCCAAGGTTATAAGTTATTATTTTTTTCCTATTTGTGGTGCGAAATTTATTTAGCTCACAAATTATATGAATGATATAAGGACTCCCATTAATAGGATATGTCAATTTAGAGAAAAAATGAGAAGCAGATAAAGCACGTTCATAACATTCTTTCAGTGAGACACAATGCCACCTCTCACCATACATGATCTGCAATGCAATTTCTATCACGAAAAGATGCCTGCTACTGGATTTGAATCTGCAAACTAAGGACATTTCTGGTTTGTGCATTTCAGTTGATAATAACATGACAGTAACTGAGTTAACCACTCTTTTTCCTTTTTTAAGAATTAGTCAACTTTTTTTCTCTGTGCACGATATTTTGTTGATATTTATTTTTCAGTTGATATTTTGTTGTTTAGCTCAAAAACTATCACTGTCATCCTGTGATTAACTCTTGCCTCCTGCTTTCATTTGAATTATGCAAACATACAAACTTAATACCTTTCATATTACCCTTTTGAACACTTATATAAGTGATACTCGTAGTACTAACTTTTCGAAAATTATTGCATTGATGTTTTCAGAACCAGAGTGTCAACTAGATCACAGTTGAGCCAGTTTAATCAGACTCAAAATAGTTAAATGATTTTGGTAATTAAAAATATTTTTAGTTAATTAAATATATTATTACATAAGAATTTGAAAAACTTCCACAATGACAAAGGCCTCATTCAACAGAGTAGCCATCAATTAAGATGTAGTGATATATTATCTTACTATTGCCTCTCTGAAAAATTCAATTTCTCTCATGCTGAATTCCAGAATATTTCATGTTATAAACATCTAATGAACTATATTATACACTTTTACCAGTCCTAGGCTCCTAGCTCCTCGACTTGACACTGATGTTGTTCATGAAGAAACATTTTATATTGTGATTGATCACCATTTTCTTCATTTACTTTTAAACATCGAAGTGTTCCTACTATCTGTGTTTCTCAACAATGAATGAATGCCTTCCTACACTGATGCTCCTGGCGGCATTAATCCTTCACGACAATATTATCGCTACCATGCCAAGTAGTTCACTTTGCATTGCGAAAACATTAAGATAACCCAGATTTTGTTGACAAAATTTCCACAATAATATGAGCTAACTTAATAACAAATGGAATAAATAAACAAGAAGATAGATAACCATCGAGCCATCCCCAATGAAATGTTCAACTAAAACACTTAGATTTTTCCTCCTGCTCTGAGATGTTTGCATCAAAACAACCATAAATATGCAGCATAACAAGAGATCCCACCTTATACGTTATTATCAAAATGCAACCAAATCTGCATCGATCAATTCCCTTTCATGTTTAATCTCCCCATCACAATGGAAGTCAGAACCGAAAGGTCAAATGAAACAAGAAAATTGAACTAGAAAAGCGGAAAAATGCATTGTTGGGACGAGAATTCGAGCTGTACCTCCAAGAACAGATGCCAACTTTGAATCCAAACTCCCTTTTCTCGATCAATCCGAGATCCAATCGACCGCTTCAAAGATCAAGAAGGTGCAGGTGCGCGAGAAAGAACCCTTTAGGGGAACAAAACACAATATTTCTCGTTTTTTTCCCCGATAATTTTCCACTTTTCCGTCTCACTCTCTAACGAGAACTAATACAAATCGCAGTTTTGGTTGCTAGTTTTAATTAATTATTTTTTAAATTTAGTTTACTTTTTTATTTCCTTTAAATTATCTTTTTTTAAATAATATTTAGATTTTAATATTAGTAACTGGATTCTTAAGGTCTATTTGATTTAGCCGATAAAAATATCTAATAATCATTAATACCATTAAGTATTTTAAGTATTAAAATTTATTTTAAAATATAAATATTTACATGTTTAGATAAAAATGTTGATAATAATAATAATTAATTGTGATGTTTGTTAAAATAAATATTGATTAAAATATTTTTAAAATTAATTAGTTGTGATGTTTGTTGATAATAATAATATAATTGGTTAAAAAAATAAGTCAATAATTTAAAAAATAAGTAGCGGAGATTCTGCTTATTTTTTTTAATTTATAAATTATTACTCTAGCAATTTATAAGTATAATTTTATATTTACCAAATATAAAAAATCTTAAAATTAATTTATAAATAATTTTAAATTATTTATAAACTTAGTCAAACATGCCCTTACTTTTCAAATCTACTTCATCCCAGATTATTAACAGTATTAACTTTTATTATTTTTTACTTTTATATTTTTTAGATTGTTTTTTAATCTCAAAAATAAGTCATAATACACAAAAATTTGAAAAAAAAAATAGGCGCTGTCTCGAGCGCCCTTGCTCATTTGAATGGTTTATGTTAAAACTCGAATTTATTTTATTTTTTATTTTTAAAATTTTTATTTAACTGTAATAAGGTAATTTAATAAATATTGTAAATATAAAATAATAAAAATATTAACATAATTAGTTGAAGTGAAAATATTTGTAAATTTTAAAAGAGGCAGGGTTTTAAAGTTTAGAAGTTATTTTGAAAAAAGATTCATACGGGAATGAGTGGAAAATTTTCTTTAATTAACACTAGTGGTAGTGGCATTTGAACGATCTCTAATTAAAGGCTAAATAAAAGTTGTTCTTATTTTTAACTGCTTACCTCCTCAAAATTCCAAAGTTAATAATTAAAGAAGACCTGAATACCATGGACCCATGCATAAGATGCATCAGTTAATTTGGGCCCACAGGGAACTGGTGTGGGTCCGCTGTTGGGTGTTTGATTTTGCAGCTGCTCGATGGGGGAGATTGCAACAGCTTTTTCTTTCTTCTTAAGGATGCCTCTCTTTAGAAAAAAAAATGACCGAAAAAAAATTTCAACTTCCAATCAAAATATTGAATTACTCGAGTGTTAATATTAATATAATTAAAACTAAAAAAATGACCCACAAAAAAATATGCATCATGGTTTCATGGTATTCTTTTATTCCTCTAAATAAATAAACGTGAAATAAATAAATAAAATAAGTGAAATATTTCTTTTCTCTAAGAACATTACTAATTTTAATATTAATAAAAGATAATTGATAATTTTATCAACTTTCTATTATCTAGCATGTGTGATAATTTATCATTTTGTTGTATGAGAAAATATAAGTATTATGAGAATGTTTAAGATGATTAAGCATTTTCAATACACTTTGGAATCTTTTTATGAATTATTATAGGTCCATATCTGATAGAAAAAAAAAAGAAGAATAGGTCTATCCAAAAGTGCATCATCCAAATGTTATATTGAGAAAGACCAGTTTTTCTTAATTATAAAAAAAAAGTCATATGTATTTGTGTCAAAGTAGAAAATCAATTATTTTGGCTAAAAGACTATTGATATACAATCTTTAATATGTTACAGTAAACTTATCTAAAAGATCACATGTTAGATGATAGAATGGCCTTGTAAAGACGTTACGACGTTCATCTTTGACTTTACATTTGATCAAAAAATTATCAACATAATGAATGCATAATGCGGAAGTAATAATTTTTAAAATAAAATTCTATTAAAAGGTCTAGCCAAAATAAAAAATAGTATATTATATCAAAGAGACATTACTAGAGAAAATTTAATAAACTCTAAATTGACATATGCTAAACTTTCGAACATCTATATCACCAGTTGCATCGCATATTCATTATTCTTATCATCTGCATGATCGAAAGCATGAGAGACGATTCTTCCATGAGATATGAAACTCAATATGTATAGAAAATATTCAATAAAGCTAATCATATGTACAAATATCACGAGAGAAAATAATCAATAATTTCACTTTCACTTACCTTACCTTTTGCCTTCTTATTCATTTACTAGTGCATTAATTATTTTGTTGCAAGAACATCAGTTGCATTGTAGCAATATAATGCTCATACTTTATGTTCATTATTTTCTTCCCTGATTCATTTTTTTTCATAGAATATAATTAATTATTCAATTGTAAGAACCTCGATTGCATTATTGTGATAAAATGCTCATTCTTTTTGTTTAGTAGGTTCTAGTTCAATATTTTACTTAGGACTTTTATTCGTTTGACTATTCTTTGTCCTAAGTCATTCAATTATCATAATTAATAGAAGTATTTAACAATCATAAAGGTCATTAATTTTTACCTCAGTGTCATTAAAGCTAGCTAGTCCTAAAAATTCAGTAATAAAAATCTCCAAAGGAATTGACAATTGAACCTTGAGGAATCCCATTTGTAGTTGCTACCGAGGGAACCCATAAACAATTATTCCCGTAGAAATACAATTGAACCTTACTGAACTCCTTTTCAGTCGTTCTAGTAAAAATTCATTGACAATTGTTCCTAAAGAAATACAATTACCTCACGTCTAAGGTTCATTTTCTTCCATCGTTCAGTTATCCATTTATGTTAACAAGACGCGATTTGCGTCGGGCAAGAACATGGTCCCTGTTATTCACTTCATGGTGCGGTTTGAGTCAAGAGTGATATAAGATCAAACTTGTAGGTAATGGTGCTATTAAGTGACATAAAGCTCGATTAGTGACAAGAAGTTATAATCAACGAGAAGACATCGACTACAAGGATACTTTCTCTCGATTTGCCAAACCAGTAATAATTTGTGCATTTTTAATTTTTATAGCTCAACAGAATATTTCTCTTTACCATCTTGATGTCAATAACGCCTTCTTGAATGATGATTTATTTGAAGACATTTATATGGAGCTTCCTTTGGGTCTTCAACAGCAGGGGAGACTAATAACAAGGTTTGTAAAAATCAATAAATCTTTGTATGGATTAAAGCAAGCATCATGATAATGAACATTAAGTATATTGATATTCTTTTAGAAGTTGATTTCACTAAGAGTCACAATGAATTACTCCTTATTCACTTAGGCTAGAGGATCCAATTTCGTAGCCTTGCTTGTATATGTTGATGGCATACTTGTGACTATAAATAATTCAATCTTGACATAGCAAGTTAAATCAGGTTTACAGCCAAAAGATAAAGATAAAAAAAAATCTAGATTATATGAGATTTTTTTTCTCAGTTTGGAAGTTCTTAGATCACCGAAAGGTATCAGGTTAGAAGATTTAGGACTAAGTGGAGCTACAAGCTATGACCCCTATGGAGCAAAATATTAAGTTGACAACTCTAGAATATGATCAAGCTATGTTTTCTCAAGACAAATGCATTGATAGCTCTTTGAATGATCAATCTCTTGCGGATCCAAAGAAATACCAAAGGATTATTAGAAGACTATTTTACTTGATTCGAACAAGGCCTAATATTACTAATGTAGTACAATATTTGAGTCAATTTATGCACCAGCTGAAGACTCTCATATGGAAGCAGTTATAAGATGGTCAGGTACTTAAAAAGATCACCAGAAAAATGCTTATTCTTCTATATAAGTAAATATTTAGAAATGAGTGCTTATTGTTGTGTTGATCGAGCCTCTTGCATATTCACTAAGAGGTCTATCTCTACTTTTTGTTGTGAACTCAGAGGTTCTTTGGTCTCTTGAAAATTAAAGAAATAAACAACATAGTCGATATCATCTCCAGATCAGTCTGAATTCCGCATCATAGCTTTGGTGGTGGTCGAAATCATTGACTTGAAAGATTGTTTGCATAATTACATCTTCGAGCTAAGAAGCCAATTGTAGTTCATAGTGACAACAAGTCGCCTATAAAAATCACATAAAATTTTGTATTTCATGAGAGGATCAAACATATTGAAGTGGATTGTTTCTTTGTTCGGGAGAGACATTTGCAAATATTGGTAAAGTTACAATATATATCTACCAAAGAGCAAATATCATATTTGGATTTGGACTTTGCACTAGTTACCAAAAATATAAAATTGTATCAAATTGGAACTAGTAACTAATCCCAACATGGAAGCACAGGAAAAACTCATATAAGCACCAATCTGACGGGGCTTTCTTCGTCTCGTCATTGATGCTGAAGCTAGCTTGCTTACCAAGCCACCCAGGTTGTTGAACGCGACCTTAGTTGAGCATTTACCTAGAGACGACAATCGCGGGTTCGCCAGAGGAAAAGGTGTTGCGAGCAACATTTTCATAAATAAAGTGAATGTTCTCCCTTTAGGAGCGACTACAACAAGCTCGCATCTATTGTTTGCCTTCGCAAGGATACCTACGTGGGAAAGGACACCTCTCATCTTTTTTTATTCTTATCATCATACATTTTTTTATTAGCAAAAGTTTCGAGTTCAAGAGCAATTCCTTCTTGCCTAGTGGCTTTGGAAAGGCATACTTTGACGTAAGACCTCCGTCCTCAAAGCAAAGAAAGAGGAGCATGAATAGTTTGTCCTCTCTTGCCTGGCCCAGTAGTTCTACAACTACTACCGTGGTTGTTGCCAATAGAGATCCCCCATTCCGAAAGGTAATGGAGTCGGTCGTTAGGTCCAAAGTTGAATGCCACTACTATGGTGCCAATAGATTCACGATTGCAGTGTTGTTATTGGACAAGATTTACTCAACTCACTACATTCTCTTTCGATGAAGGGTGCAGTGCATTACAAGACAATTGTTTTGTGCAAGTCATGAGAAAACTATGGCTTATGATCGGGAGTCATCTCTTCTATGGGGAAGGATGATCAACTCTGTAAATATCAATCGGAAGATTGAGACAACCTAACGAACGACTTAAATAGGGGCTCTTGACTAATGAGAGCTAGAGCCAATAAGATAGTCATCATGGCCTCATATTTTAAATAGAAATCAAACTTCACTTTCCTTCTTAACAAAGGGTCTGGATAGAAAATAACGTGATTACTTGATATCCAAGTTGGGTTTGGTAGACTTGTTTCGTTCTTCAACTTGAGGGGGACGAAGAGATGCATGATTTCACTAACATTAATTAGTTAATAGTTACAAAATATACTTAGTTATAATTCTGACAGTTATATGAATATAATAAAAGTTAGGTAACTTATGTTAAGATTCTATCTGATCCTTAATTTTTTAGTTTGTTTATATATGGTTTTGTCTTCTCGATATATTTTTCGAATCTATTATGATTTCTGACAAAATTTTCTTTGATCGATTACATTTCTTTATGGAATTCCTAATGTTTGAAAAACTTATAGAATTCCAAATGTTTGAACCATTTTTTATTGTCAGGACAATGACAAGCTTGTAATGAAAGTATTCCATATCTAATTAAATAATGATTTATTTATCATTTTCCTTCATTTTCGTTGGTCGAACTAAAGTTTTGAACTCCGCAAATACATTATTAAAAGATATTCTAATAAAATGCTTTCTACACATAAAGAAAAAATACCTCCACCTTAATAATTTGGTACGAATCATGCTTCCGGAGTACCAGTGACAGACTGATAACAGCATCCAGCAATTTCAATTCTGCTTGGCCAGTGATAGCTTCATGCCAGCATCTTCCAATGCTGCTCTATTGGATTTCTCGCTATAATGTAACTTGATCATCATGTATTTTCTTATTGGATGATATTATTGTCTCTCTAAAATAATATTATAGATAAAGTAAACATGTTCTATTATTGATAAAACGATTTGAAATTTTTTGAAGTGATAATAAAAAAATTATCTATTCTATTTTTTTTCTTTTGAATAAGTACAGTTCAGTTATTTATTTTTAGTTCGTTACAAACTTACAATTTTAACGGATGCTGCTGTCAGGACCAAACCATGATCAAAAGAAGTGCGAGCTGTAAACCAAGCACTGCAGTGACATTGATCCATCATTTCAGCAGAGTGGAAAAAGAAAAAAAATGAAAAAAAGAACAAGCATGCAAAGAGCCCACAGAGAAGCCTTGCTCTTTTCCATGCCCCATATGATTCCCCGGACGCGTCGGATCAAGCACTTTGAGGACAAAGGCTGGTTGATGCAATCATGCTACTCTTTGCAACACCATCCTTTTCTTTTCTTTTTCTCCAGCACTTTGCAGTAACACTTTGATCAAACACCTGTTGATGAACACTAGCGATGGTTTTGCTTTTTGATGACCGTGTGGCCTTGTGCATCTCTCTCTCTCTCTCTCTCTCTCTCTCTCTCTCTCTGCAACATTCTTCGTCAAAGATCAAAATCCGAAACTATCAGAGACCTCTTTTCACTTTTGGCTTTTGTGTTTCATCTTTTGTTTGCAGAAACTGGCATGGCTGAGCTAGTAGCCGCTGGAAGATGCTTTAGAAATACAAATTCAAAATTTCAGATGATTGTGTGGCATTGGTAGATTATCTTCATTGCAATCAGAGAAAATACAGATCGGTATATATTTTTTTCAGGATAGTATATATATAGATATATTAAATGGATCCTATTAATGACACTTCTTAAATATTAATATTTGATTATTTTATTTTCAATTTAAATAATATTTTTTATGTTAAAAATTTGGCAGTAAAAATAAAAAAAAGTAAAATAATTTAATAAAAAGTTATGTTAAGAAATTATGAGTGAAAATAAAGATAAGTCGACGTTAATTATAAAAAATAATCCATATTAATATTATTAATAGATATATATTTTTATTATGATGAATAAAATTTTTAATAATTTTTTTTTCATACATAAAAGAAAATTTAAAATAGAAAAAGCTCCAATTCACTCATCCTACAAATTATTCTTACATGATGCTTTAGACTTATTTTTTTTTTCGCTTTTTTTGTCTTTTCGGTCAAAGGTGTGCACATGCTATGAACTCCCAACATTTCTTTAGTTTCTTCTTCTTTTGCCCTCTTATTTTCTCCCATATTATCTTGTGCTCATATTATTTCTTATCAATCAAGATTTAAATTGTGAAAGCACTACAGAAGTTTCTCCTAACTTAAAGGAAATTTATTTTTTTTAGATAGTAAATTTTTTTATAAGAATTTGATATATCATAGTCATGTATCCGATCGAGAACGATACGTATTAGACGAATGTTAATAATTTTGAATATTATGAGACAATAAAAGAGTTTTTTTAATAAAAATCTGTCATTAAATTATATAATTTTTTAAAGTTATTATTGGTTATGTACTTAGTGTGATTCAAGTCTAACCATTTTTTTATCAACTCCATGACATCAATCTCTCTGCCAAAATAATATCCATTTTAATATGAAAAAAAATTGATATTATATAGTCCACTCTTTCGTACGGTTGGAAGTACGATATGAGCATAGGAGAATTGGATAATTTTTCTTTTTGTTGTAAATCGTCCCCATGATGCACTTAATTTTATCTATAAAATAACAAAAAATATAAAAATGTGGCCCCAAGAACATGTCAAATTGGATCAAGTAATTGGCTAATGAGATGATACATGAGATAGTGACCTGCCAAAAATGTACCGAAGCTTTGCTCAAAGCTTGTGTCCAAAATCCAAATCTAAAGCTAAATTTGTCTTCTCTCTGATGATACATGAGATAGTGACCTACCAAAATGTATCGAAGCTTTGCTCAAAGCTTGTGTCTACTTGTCCTCTCTCTCTCTCTCTCTCTCTCTCTCTCTCTCACACACACACACGCACACACTCATGTGATTTCGGGCTCATCGTTTCTGTCCCCCCTAACGATTCATTCCCCGATTTACCCTCGTCGTTACTTGGCTTGTATTCCTATTCATTTCATGCGCAATCCAAAATATGTATGCTTACACTTAAATTAGTATTTAAAAAGCATAATCTCTCGTATTTATAAGCCAGATATAAGTAAAATGATGTGTTTGTACATGAAATTTACTTCGGTCGATATTAACATGGGTTTATTTAACATGAGTAGGACATTAAAAGACAATAAGTATGCGACTATATTTTTGACATATAATTTTTTAAAAAAAAAATCATGCACCCAATTGCGGAAAATTTATTGATATTGATGGAAAGTAAAAATGTTGATGAGGTTAAATGAGTAAGACTATACTTGAGCTACTATTATAAAAGGTGAAGTATACATGGAGATTAGATTTATTTCCATACAACAATTATTAAATTTGTAAGCAAAGAATTTTGGAAGTAGACTTTTCAGACATCAGAGTAATAAACTGAATTGATTAGAAATTATGTACCTTGATATAGAGAAATTGAGGAAGAAAAAAATTTTGTTAAAAACAATGGATCAAAATAGGAAGCTCTGTCAGTAATTATTTAAGATCAGATATTATTGTTGATTTCATATATTTTTATTATCATAAGTATGATGCATGTCATATCCAAATTAAAGGTTTTAAATGTTAGAATAGGCAAAAAAAAATTAGCTTGATTTTATAATTCCAAATTTGAATGACAACAAAGAAAGAGCACGTGATTTTAGATCAATTTAAAAAACTGAAAAACATAATATATGACGTAAGCAAGTCCAAACGATTAGGATTCATAAATATTTAATTTGAGACGAATTCTATGAATTTGATGCAATTTTTTTATTGCAAAATGTGGAGTATCATAAAAATCATATAGAATGATAGTTATTTCTTTTGTAAATAAATGTTTGAATGCAAGTTTAAAAAATAATATTTTCCTTTTTTCGGTGAAATTTTCCTTTTGTTAAAAAAAAAAGAACGATGACATAAATGTCATTGTAGCAAAACAAAGGGCAATTATGTAATTACAATACTTCGCCAGTTGGTGTTGCGTTTTGCGCCTTTGTAGCGTCTTAATTTTTTTTAATTTTAAAATAATAATATTTTTTGTCTCCTCTCTGCCTCGTCCTCGTCTCTGTCATATAACAAATTTTAACAAACAAAAGACCAAAAGAAGCGGAGCTGAACTCGCCGGCGATGACCGCGGAACCCGCCGCGGACCCCGACGCGTTCTACCCAGCAGAGTTCGGCGCCGCCGCCAATTCCTAGCCGCCCCCTGGTCTCCGGCGACCACCGCCTTCCCCCTTCCTCGCCGGCGACCGTCTGAACCGTTACCAAAAGACGGGAAGTCCTCGGAGGGTGGACGGCTCGGGTTCCTCTTCGTTAGGAGGTAATAACGCTATGGAATCCTCCTTTCTTTTGCTCTTTCTTTCTTTTCCTTGGAATTCTTTGATTCGTTTACTTATTTACATTTTTTGGAGCTAATGGTGATCATATTATTAAACGTTTTCTCTTCGTGTTGTTCTTTAAGAATTTTCCCCTAATTTGGTAATTTACTTCATCTACAATTTAAAAAGCAGGCAGTATGTAAATTTCCCTTGCTTGTTTCGGCGTTTTCACTTTTTATTTTGTTTTGGATTCTTAGTTGTCGTATTGTTTTGTTCGAATTTTCGGACTTCATAGGATTATGTTAGGAAGAAAAGTTTCAAAATGTTCCTTTTTTCCTGTTGTTGTATTGGCCATTTGACATGAATTTTCAGGGGTTTTCTTTAAGAACAAAAAAGAAACATTCTTTCTGTTGTAATTTTTTAAGCCATCTAATTTCATACAATCCAGAGAAGGAAGAAACAAAAAGAAAAGTTTTTGGACCTTATAACATGTTTTGAGCAGAAGAGATTCTGGTTTGTTGCTGACCTGAGGACTTTGGATTGTCATTCCTGCATTAGGATCTGTGAGGATGCAGGGTAAGATGCACGACAAACCTGTTCCTCGGCACATCTCCGAATCAAATCGCCGTATAATCGAGACTACTGGCCCGAAGCGAGTGTATCAAGTATGGAAGGGAAGCAATGTGAGTCACTCTTCTAAAGCTTGTTCTGTGCATTGGCATGCATGTTTGCTCTAGACTATCTTAATGTGGTTGCCAGTTAATCTTTGTGCTCTTCAAAAAAAATTATGTCATCAAATATAAAAAATAATTGTGGAAATTCAAATTTTATTTTGTCTAGGCACTATGGTAATGATTACCTAACTGTGTCCTCATAACAACTTTGAACATTAGTAACTATTCTCCTTTGATAACATATAGGAGGTGGCTTATTGGCCAGGATCTCTGGGGAAATTTGAATATTAGTAAGATCAAGTAACTTGCACTTTCACCTGTATTGCAAAACTATTCTTGAACCATGAGGATCTCCACTAGATTATGATTACTAGATCGTGATACGCTCCAATTTGATTGACTGTCACAAATTTGTGCCAGTTATCAAATAAATGATAATTATATGCCATTCAGCAACCACTCATTTTCATTTTTTTTACAATTTTTTCCCTTACCAACCATTTGTTTTTTCTGATCACTACTTTTATTCATATTACTACGAATGTGTAGCTGAGACTATGTTTCCTTGAATATCTTTCAGAAATTCCTTCTTGGTGGGAGGTTTATATTTGGTCCTGATGCAAGGTCACTGTTTCTCACAATATCTCTAATTGCAAGTCCAGTCATCCTGTTTGCGGTGTTTCTTTCACAACAGTTGATTAATGAGTTCGAAAACCAAATTGGGAATCTCATTATTACTATAGCCATCGTCTTTGCAGTATATGTGAGTTTATACTTGCCTTCCTTATTTTTTTTGTAGTTCAGAATTCTAGGTCTTTATTTCCTCAAAAAAGAACTCTAGGCCTTTATAGCAAAGAAAATATAAGCAGAAGGATCGACGGCAACTATGATAACACAAACAAAATATGTTATCAGTATTATTTATACTGTCATTTTATCTCATGTCCATAAAATTTATAGTGAACCGATACCTTCATTTTCTTATTGAACCACAGGATATCGTTCTTCTCTTTCTGACTTCTGGCAGAGATCCTGGTATTGTCCCTCGTAATGTACACCCTCCAGAACCTGACGATAATGCTGGTGCTTCTTCCAATTTATCAGGATGGGGAGGAAGTCAGAGCAGTATCCCAACTTTGCCACCCACCAAAGATGTTTTTGTAAATGGCATTGTTGTGAAGGTCAAATATTGTCATACATGTATGCTATATCGACCCCCTCGTTGCTCCCATTGCTCAATATGCAACAACTGTGTTGAACGTTTCGATCATCACTGCCCTTGGGTTGGACAATGTATTGGGCGGGTAAGATTTAACATTTTATTGTCTCCTTTTTCTTAGTAATAATATCTTTCTTTGTTAGTTCATAATTCATTCATGTCTCCCTCTTAATAAAAAAATTCATTCATGTCTTCTGCATGATATTGGAACTTAAACTTCAGAAGGGGTTGCGAGTATAAGAGCTTATTTTGACCTTTGCACGACAATGTTATGTCGTCCCAACATCCAATAAAAGTGTATCTAACAATACCTGTAGAAGCTAACACAATTTGGCTATCAAATGAGAAGAAATTGAATGGTGATTTGGTAGGACATTTAGGATAATTTTTGGACACTTTTTATCTATCTCATCAGAAAATATATTACCTTTGATTACAAACGTTTGAACCTCTTTTACTGTAAACCCATATGATTGTGTTGGTAATGCAATATTTGTATCATAACAAATGACAGTTATACCACATAACCTGGTGGCAAAATTTAGAAATCCGCTGTGCCTATTAAATCGACAAGAACCCATATTAAACTATTTATATGATTCCTGTTTTGATGGTCTTAAAACTCATGCACTGAGATATGAAGTGTGAGCTAATATACATGATCTAACCAAATCCTTTTAATGTGTAATTTAAGCTTCCAAGCTGTATCTTTTTTCAAAGAACTAGAATAACAATTTGGGTATTTGGATCTCCTCGTGGAATCTAACTCTGATTGCATTTATCTGTGCAGAGGAATTATCGCTTCTTCTTTATGTTTGTGTCTTCCACCACCATACTATGTTTGTATGTCTTTACATTCTGCTGGATTAGCTTGAAGAATATTATGGGAGCATATGAATGCAATCTTTGGAAAGCTCTTACGAAATCACCTGTTTCTGGTATCCTCATCATTTACACATTCATCGCAGCTTGGTTTGTTGGGGGTTTGACATGCTTTCACCTTTATCTGAGTTGTACAAATCAGGTATGCATTCTTTTGTTCGTAATTAACAGCTATTTTGTGTCTTTTCTTTCTTTTCCTCTAATGTCTCACTTAATCTATTTTTCTGCAGACCACATATGAGAACTTCCGATATCGCTATGATGGGAAAACGAATCCTTACAACAAAGGTTGCTTTCAAAATATCAAGGAGATATTTCTCTCGGAAATTCCCAAGTCGATGAATAATTTCAGGGCAAAGGTGAAAGAAGATTCAGACACATTCGCTTCCTCACGTTCTATGGCCCGCATATTAAGCCCGGATGTTGCAAAGAGAAGTTTTGACTTGGAGCTAGGTGGCAAAAGAATGCTTGTGGCTCCCGAAGAGTTTGAAGATATACAAAGCCAGATTGGAAGCATTGGAGAGCTTGAAAGAAGCCGCACCCAACCAGCACGCTCGAGCTGGGGCGGCTACAAAGGTCAATGGGAAATAACACATGATATAGAGGCTTTGTCTGCCGAATTCAGCGTGGAACATGGATGTAGTGACAGAGAAAAGATAAGTGGGATGCACTGAGATCCAGGTGCTGGAAACGAATTCCTTAGTTACATGAACCGGATGAAGGACTTTGTCCAATTCAAGCAACCAGAACAAACGTATGCTGCTTGCTCTTCTCAATCCTAACAAATGGAGTGATGGCGGCTTTTATCATCGGTAATGCTGCATGCATGTAGCAGGCTTGATTTACAGAAAAAAAAAAGAAAGTGTAAATGATTGCAACGGGTGATGTGTGTGTGGGCAACTGCATTTGTGCCTTTGTATTCTTACTAACAACTGACATTTCAGGGCCACCTACAACTGGATGTTCTTTCAAGTTTGGGTCTTTGTTATGTGCGTGAAGGTCAACTTTGTTCCGTAGATCTTGACATGTCATCTTAGACTTCTTGACTTAGATGTTACATAGAAAATGAGTGGGTATTCACTTGTTTATGCTGAGAGATTCTTGCATTTAAATTTTAGGTCTCTCAGAGTTATTTCATATTTTTTGCGGCATCACTCTTTGTCTTCCTAAATGTCTGTTTTCTCTTTCCTTTCCTCGGAGAGTTATACTCAGAATTGCATAGCTTCAATAGTAAGATGTTGAGTTCTGGCTTATAGAGAAAAGAAGAAAGAAATATGCAAACACTTCTGCAGGGTATGAAATTTGAATTAGTTTGTGATGAGATAAATTATGCTGTGCTCAGGTCTGTCATAAGTAACAAATATCGGAACAAAGTCTTAAGAATATAAATATAAAGATATTTCTACTCTTCTTTTTTCTTTTTTGGCTCTAAGGACTGAGGCCTTAATTTGTCTTAACCTTGCCTGCATATCGCTCTTATACCTCACAGTCAATAAGATTTGTGAGGGAAAATATATGAACTATCAATACCAGTAAAATTTCCTGCATACTAATTTATGCAACTGTCTTCGGTAACTCGTGTGTGTTAAACCATTTTCTGTAACTTGTATGTTTTAAAGCCGTTGTTTTCCTGCAAATGCAGATCGAAAATAGTACTGATGAATTGTAATCGAGAAAAAAAAATGTAGTGATAGAAAAGTCCGTTTGATGCAGTTTTGCCAAATGGCTACATTAATTGGCAGTTGATGCAGCCAAATCACCTCGCATGATGACTGCACCGCATCATTCCCACGCATGAAGGCAGCCATTATTAATGCCTTCTACAAAGGAATACATGCATCATTGGATGAAATGCCAATGCAAAGACTTGAAAACGAAGGAGCACCATTCTACGAGAAATAAATTTAAGAAAGATAAAAATTCAAAAAAAGAGAAAATTTAATATTCATTATAAATTTAACATTTTATAATTAAAAATATAGGTAAGATAATGCTTCTTAGGGAGCATTTTTTTTTCTTTTTTTTTAGATTCAATGCCAATGCCAATGCATCATTATACACAGTTTTGGGCAAGAAAATTTTGTTATTAAAAGAAATATACTGGCTTCAGCATAAAGTTGGTCGAAACTAGTATGTGGGCCGATATTAGCCTGTGCCAATCAAATATTAAATAAAAAAGTAAATACCTACTAAAAGATTTAATGAAGAACAATTTAACAAAATGCAATATTTAATGAAAGTAAAACATTTAATTTAAAAATATTTATATTATTGTATCTAACATTTAATTTAGAAATATTTATATTATTGTATCTAATGTAAACATTTATAATTCATAATATTGTATCAATATAAATAAAATAAAAAGAATCAATTTGTAGATATTGACTTTTTCTATTGATGGTATTAATAGATCATAATTACTTAAATGAAAAGAGGTTTATTTTACAGTTTTTACAATATTTTTTATATTTAGAGATGATGCAAAATGATTTTCGTTATTTCCATAACCAATCAAGCACGATATGAAATGAGCCGCATTGCTTTATCATTTCCAATATGGAACTAATAAAAATAGTTGAAAAACCATGAGTCAGACTGCTTTCTCATCTTAAATGTGGGCTAAGATTGTGTTCAATGTAAAAATTATCTCTGATTTTCCAATATGATATTGTTTTGCTTATGAAATAAAAAAAATAAGTACTAGATGCATTTTTTACTAAAATGTTCTTGATAAAAATAATAAGCTAATATATAGCTGAAATAATAATAATAATAATAATAATAATAATATATCTGGTAACATATCACCATTTAATATTTTATTTGAGTAAAATTTTAAAGGATAAATGTGGAAATAAAATAAAATAAATTATCAACTGCAACAAAAATTGTCATTTTTGTGTTATAGTGTAGATTACTTGCAAATTAAAATAATTAAATATAATAATAATAATAATAATAATAATAATAATAATAATAATAATAATAATAATAATAATAATAATAATAATAATAATCTATTTGATGATAATGATATAAATAGATAATAATGGTGTATTATATTATTATATATACTCGTATAACTTATTTGATTAATAAAATAAAAAAAAACTGTGGATCTTTGAGATCACTCGTATGGACCTAAAACAAAGTGAATAAAGAGTGATTTAAACTATACTATAAGCCAAGGTAACGTGAAATACCGTTAGGACACGTTAAATAAATGTGTAATTAATTCGATAACGGTATAAGAATGACCCTAAATATTCAGTTAAAAATAATTCGCAGTGTACCTACTTTAAAAAAAAATTCAAGCGATACTTCTCACGAGCTTCATAAAGAAATCTCAAGTGCAAATACACATGCCAGTACATTTTTTAAGCAATTGAAATATAATTAAATAAGAGATGATCCAAACTAAAATAAGAGATAGGCAATATAGTATTACATAATTAAGTATGTGACACCTTCATTTTTTTATATACATATTTATCAATTAATAATATATAATTAATCTCACATCTATATAAAATATAAATAATTCAATATCTCAAATACATCGATAGATCTATAGTTATTTTCAATACAAAGATCACATAATACATTAATAAATTAACATGAAGTATCAACATATAAGACTGAATAACATAAATATAAGATAAGATCTCAATAAAACCTAGCATGTGCATCAGCAAAAGAGGCGGAGCCAAAAAAAATTTAGCGAGTTCACTACAATAATAATTAAGAGTTAAGAAATTAATTTATAAATAAAATAAGAAGCATAACTTGAAATAAATATAAAAATGAAAGAATACAACAAATTAATTACTTATGTAAGAGAATTGTGCTGACATACATAGTACACAAAATAAATTTAAATTCTTATGGATAAGTACCACCGAAAATTTATAAAAGTTAATATTATAATTAAAAAATATTTATCTTAAGATTGATTAATTTTATTTGTCGACATCTGTCAACAAAAATATCATTACTAATGGTAAAAAATACACATTTTTCTTCATAACAAACAATACAAGTTTGGTGTTAAAAGTAATAATTAATTAATTAGGATTCATTTAAAAGTTTTTTGAAATTTATTTAAGGAGTATTTGGTATGCCATTTTTTCCTAAATTCCATTATATGAATTAGATTATATTTTCTAGAATATCCTTTCTAATTCCATGGTTAACTGCAAAAGAATATTGTGTATTTATCTTAGTTTACCAAGTAAATAATAATATATTAAACTATGTAAGAAAAATAGATTCTAAAAGATAGTGAAAATAACAAATTTGAATCTATCATAGAAAGATATATAGTGATTTAAATAAAAGAAAAGGAAAAACAACAATATCAAATCATCAATAAATATTAACACATGAACAAAGAGAATTTCAATAGAATAAAAGTAAACAAAAAAGGATATGTGTATATTATTGATTCATATAATACAATAGAAAAGAAATTCTAGAATAAACAAATATTTAAAAAAATAAATCCGGATAAAGCTACAGAGAAGAAGAAATAAAAAAGTTTGGACTTGAGCAGCCTGAGACCTCACATTGATATATCATATATCAATAGGCTTACCACCGAAACAACGTCCTAGTGGTTGGATCCGCCGCTAATCATACCAGTATGTAATTAGTCTCACCTATACCGATCTAGAGTATAAGAGATAACATCCCACATAATAGTGTAAAAGTCGACACTGTTGCACTCGTTCTGTATATTTCCCAATTTTTCCAGCTGATAATTGAAAAATATTACTGTTCCCAGTCACTGTAGAGGCCCAATCTTCCGACAACCCACGCGCCTTTTCCTTTGGTGTCGCCTCGTAGAATCCGTCCGCCAGAATTATAAAAGTCGTCCTCTTATTTTCTCTCACTTCATTCTCACTTCTCTGTTTTCTTGTGCAGGGTTTAGGGTTTGAGCGGTGTTGCCGGCGGTGGAGCTCTTCTCCGGAACGGTCCTGGTGGAGGAATCTGGCGTCGACACGGAGGCGTTCGAGATCCAAGTTGTAAAGCTCGGCGATCTGGTAGAAGAATGAAGAAGGAAGGAAAGAAGGAAGGAAGAACAAGAAGGTGGAAAGAAGAACGCGAGGACTTCGAGCTCCTGCCGACTCCTCACTCTGCCGAGTTTATTCCTCAAAAATTCAGATCAGTCCTCAAATACATCTTCTCTCCCTTTTATACCGATTTGTTTTCTTATTTTCTTTTACATGACAAAATCATTTAAAAACTTTGGTTTCCGCCTTTGCCTTTTATTGATCTGGACTTCCGCTTCTTCTTCTCTGTCTTCCGCTTCTTCTTCTTCGTTTTCTCCTCCACGTGCTTTTGATTTGGTCTGGACTTCCGTTTTCTCTTCTC
>LTAE01001222.1:56923-76277 GCA_001647135.1 Pontederia paniculata | reverse complement strand
CTCTTGGTGCCATCCAGAAAATTAACAAACAAATACAATAACAAAACTCATTAAGAAAATAATGAAACTATAGAAGTTGATCTGGATAAGCCATGACATATATTACGCGTCAGTTTTCAATGAGAAAGATATATCAACATAATTACCACACATAGGAAAATAATTATTGGAATTGATATGTGAGCATGTGAAATATTTGAAAATTTAAAAGCTCGATAAATGTGATGTGTATTCTCATGGAAATGCATATAGGGTTGCTATGATGAGTATGAAAAATATATGAGGAACATTAATATCCAAAAGTGAAGTCTCTTGAGAAATATGGTTTTATGAATACCAATTTCGATAAGTACAATGGTGCATATTATGACATGCAATTAAATATGATGGATACCATTTTTTTTAAATACAAATTTACTACAACAAAATCAATATATTGTTGCAAATTTTTTCATGCCTATAAGTTTTATTATCGTGGTTAATAATTTGTAGCCATGGTTCCTTTCGTGGTAATAACTCATGAAAATTGATGACGTGCCTATTGCTTATATGTCTGAAATATATTTCTATGAAAATTACATATTCCAATACCCACAGTTCGTATCGACAAATAATATTTTTTTATGTGCATAACAATACTACTCGTGATAATTATTATATGCATTATTCATTGACAAAAAATGTTTGCCACATAAAAATCATATTTTTTTCTTGAACAATAATTATTTAGCTTCATGTTTATAAAGATTCATGGCAATTAAGAAATGTTATTTTCACAAAAAGTATGTGATAAACTGAAGTATTTGCCACAAGTTTGTGGTGCTATGTTAGTAATAATAAAACAATATCTATCATGAAAAGAAAATTAGAAGAAATATGGTCACATTCTTTGTTAATAATAATAACAAAATAAAATTGTGGATAGTAATCTTTTATTTCAAAATAAGATCCTAAAAAAATATAACATAACATAATTAATTAGTGACTTATTAACATGTAAATGAAACATGAATTCAAATAATATTTCATTACAACAATGATATAGAAATGACATCACATGCATATAATAAAAAGTCATATACCAAGTGTTAAGCATATCACTCAAAGCTAGCTAACTTTCACTTGATCAATAATCACTAATAAAAGTCTTCAAAAGAGAAAATGAGTCAATATCTTTTCATATAATCCTCAAATAATTTGTAGTAGTGACATAGAAAGAGATTGTTGAGTTGTAGGTCCTTGTATTTTTGGGCAACCAATTGGAATATAAGCTAGAAAGTCAGATATTGTCCGGGTTTTATTGCTTTTAAGCATACTTGTAGGACTTCTCTACAAAGATTGATAAGGTCTACTTACACCTTTATATCATCTGGTCTATTTTTTATAATATTTTGCACTAAGGCTAGGCATATATGACAGGATTCCATTCTCAAGACACAGACAATAGATGGTCTTGCATCATAATCATAATCATGGTAGCTCTTGAAGCTTCAATCGCAGGTCATTATTGTTCTCCATCTTATAAGCATGACAAGCTACATGCAGAACTTCAAATAAGATAATTATATTCTTTGTTGATAAATGAACTCTATTGTCATAAATCTTCATGATAACATGTAAAAGTTAACTTCCAATGAATCATGTGTCCTAAATTCCAAATTTATTCATTTGACCATTCAATGGTGCCACTTCATGTGAAACTTAATATCTACTAATTATTTTTAAAAAAAATAAGTATTTACGCTAGTCAACATAGCAACATAATCATAGTGAAGAAAACATTGTAAACGAACAATGCGAGGACAAAGAATCAAGTAGTTATATAAACGAAAAGCAACTAATATCAGTCAAACTTGATGGAAATGCTTTATGCCTATAAAAATTCTTATACACAAAAAATATAAAGAACTATATGAAAATTGTTTCCTAGAAAAATAGATGAAGACTAAAATAGCAAACATGAAATAACAGAAGTTGAATGGTTGCATGATTTGTGGCATTATTGTGTGCAAAATACAGAGTTTGAGCTTTAAGGACCTTCAAGTCATCATATGTAGATGATCGATTCAACATTACTTTGGCCTATAGGTAAAAGGGTAACTCTTTGCCGATCATTGAAGTGTTACATGAAATTATTGAAAAATCAGGACTTGTTTCTTGAGCATCTTCTTTCAAAAATACTTCATTCAATTCTCTATAGTGAACTGTGATAATGCATTGTTCATTAAATGAAAAATAATAATTATGCAATGACAATGCAAGAAAGACTTTAGTGAGGACATTATGAAATTTGTAGGCAAGTCCACTCACAAAAAAACACTAGTAAGCAATGTGAGGTTTATTATATCATAAAACTCAACAAAAGGATCCACAACTAACTGAAGGGCAAGTATGCAAGTTTCATAAATCTAAGAATCTTGATCTAGCACAAAGGTGTAACTTTGAGAATCTATAAATTACATGGGGTTTCATCCCAAGCAAGTCCTAGAGTAAATACTCATCTGGGTTCAATTATTCAACATGCATAATTCCTTAAGGAAAGATACCAAATACTACTTGCATTTAAGCAACCTTTAACAATCAAAAGAAAGACATAATTAAATATGTAAAGATAAAGAAATAATGTGTCTGCTCATATGTTCTTGTTATGTTCGTCATCCAAAAGTTGTGCATAACATGATATTTAACATTAGGTTAATGTAGAACTAATGTACATATGTTAAGTTGAATTATAGTTCATTGTTATTCAATTGATTAAGAAAACTAGAAAGAATCATTTTTCATGCATCTTAAGTTAGTACTTGTGTTATTTGTTAAATTTAAAAAATACTTGAGAAAAATAGGTAGGTACTTGTTACTAGTTCTTAATGAAGCTATACGTTCCTCCCCCTCA
The DNA here is from genome assembly GCA_001647135.1 of Pontederia paniculata. Lineage (NCBI taxonomy): Eukaryota > Viridiplantae > Streptophyta > Magnoliopsida > Commelinales > Pontederiaceae > Pontederia > Pontederia paniculata. The sequence continues at coordinate 73,384 of LTAE01001222.1, read as the reverse complement.
TAAAGGATGGATTTGGGGCAGCTTTGTTGGGTGGATTCTTCAATGAGAGCTTGCATAGAGCCCGAAACACTAAAAACACATCTTGCCCCAATTTATTTGCATGGATCTCATTGTCATCGTCCCTGCTAGGTGCCCCATGCAATGAAAAGGCCATCAGGAACATTTGGGACGAGGGATTCCATTCTTTCAAGAAAGCATATGTTAAGTTAAATGAATATTCATAGCCTTGAGTAAATATTTATATCCTAATTAATTTGATAAGGTAGTTCTTTTGGTGGTTTAATAAGTTAGTTTTATTAGGAAAAATAAAATATGATTAAAAATGGTTGCAGTAACATGATGCATTTGTTATTTTGAAATAACTCTTTATGTTAATAATTGTATAATTATTATAGCGATGGCCTTCTGCCCACACCAGAGGTGAGCCAGCTATCACTTTTGTGCAACCACATATACTACCATTGGCCACTTCTCATGATCTTTAGTGCATTATATGAACTTGCACTATAATTACACGTCGGCCATGAAATAAAGAGAATGTCGTGCATGAATAAATGAAATCAAAATATAAAGTTAGGCTAAAAGGATACCTAACTATATTATTATCTTCAAATTAATTGATATCCTAAGTTTACATTAGTTTTTTAATCTTAATAGGAAAAGAACTATAAAAGTTTATTAGGAGAAAGAGTTGGAATACATATGTTTTTCATAAAAAGTAAAAAACATTGTTATTATTCTTTACTTTGAGAAAATTTCTATTAAGCATTACACTTATACAAAATTATTATTATGTATTTAAAATATGGATTATTTTCTATAATTCAAGCATATGCCCTCATGAAATGTATATTTCATAACCATGGAATTTTCTTTTGAAAATAGATCATGTTTTTAGGTTATTAAAGATGATAAATTAATATTTTTTAAAAAAATATTTGGCATTTCTTGTTGAATAACAAATCAATAATGTTCATTAGATACACAACAAATATAATTAACAATAAAATTTTGGATTTATAGCAATTATATACATTTAATATCACAAAAAAATAATTGTGGTAATAGTTATAGAGTTATTACCATGATAGTAACTCTTTGTGGTTATAAATGAATTAATACTCACGAACGTTATAATCGGGGCTATAAAGTACAATTATAGTCACAAACCTACAAATGTGGTTATTAATTTATGGTTCTAAAACATATTTTTGCGGTGATAATAAAATCACATTTTGAAATAATGGAAGATCTTTGTGAGAACAAAAATCCAAATATCATACTTGATAAAAAAAATGACGCGTTATGATTATGTTGGCATCCATTAATTGATTGAAAATACATTGGAATGGATGTACTAAGAGCATACATTTATCGACCAACTATATAATTAGTCTTTTAATCATTGTTAGTTGAAGTAAACACAATCTTTGTTGATAATTTAATTTCAAAATAAAATCTCAATAGAGAATTAGAATGATCAAGTTACTAGTTTCTAACAAATAATTAAAGTTATAAGAATAAAGATTTTCCTGTGGAACATATATAATGTCTCATAGTAATTAAAGTTATTTCTTACTTCGATCGATAAATGTGGCCAGTTCAATTGAAATGATATAATTGAAGTTCTTTGCACGATTAAGAGATTGTAGAAAAGTTTTGTGTTGACCATATTAAGGAGATAAAGTCAATACAAACCCTAATGATAAATTATGAGATTATCCATATAGAATGATTATGATCGGGGTTAAGAACTAGTGAATGATTTTGGTTATAAAGTGGTAGTTCCATGAACCTATGGTTATATATGAAGTACACTAAAATTTTGAAAAAGAATAAATAAGAGGGCTAAGGTACACCTTATAAGATGATTTTAATGTTAAAGTAATGTAATGTAAGTATAGTAAATTATAACAATAAAAAAATTGAGGACAAATTCCTTTTAAGGAGGTAGAATTAGACATTCAAAGCCACTAAGAAGCTCCCACCAAATAATTTATTGTCCTGCCAACTAAATCACAAGTATAAAACACTTCAAACTTTCACCATTCACCAATTTTCTAGTTGCTCTCTTGTTTAATCCCCCCAAAATACTTAAAGTAACCAGCAAGAAAGTCATTCATCACTATTACACAACAAAGGAAGAGAGGAGAAACCAAGGTGTTGCTACTGGAAATTAAGAAGATGGATAACAACATCAAAAAGAAAAAAGAAAAGAGAAGATGGGGGTTCAAGGCAACATGATAGAAAATGAAAAAACTATAGAAATATATGTATGAGAATATCACAGTCACTCTAATCTAATATATATTGTGATAATTCTTATTTTCATCTAAGATTTATGAACTTATAATGATGTTTATGAATAATTTAAAAGTAGAAATATAATTATGATTATGTTCTAATGTCATGGCTTTTGTTTGTAGATCATCTTAACTAGGTTATAAATGTTTACAAATTATGATTTTATATGGGAATATGCTTCGCGGTCTAGTATAAAAACTAGTTTCATCACAATTTAACTTGTATTATGAAAGTTATAGTCTAAATACTAAGACACTATCAAGTTGTCCCGAATCATATCGTTATTAATTTGTAAAATGACATATTAAATTATAAAGATCATACCATCACTTGATATTTATGGTCATATATATATTTGAATGTAATTTCAAATAGATTTAATTTAATGTATCTTGTAAGCAAAGTTATGGACTCTAGATTGATTATGTATCAATTGTGACATAGATTGAAATTGACATTATCATATGATATTACCTAAATGACATACAATTGATACCATTATTATTGAGGTATCAAGTGAACAACAAATATAGTGATTATATGTAGTTTATACGGGAGTTTCAAGTCATGTTCTTAACTTTTTTGAGCATATAGGTTCAAGTACATAAATTGACTATTTATTTAATCGCTCAAGAACTATTGTTATGCCATATTGAAACTAGCAATATCTATATGCTAGATTTTTTATATTATTATTGTATTAAAAAGTATATTGAGAATGAAATTATATTGTGTGGCAAATTGATTGATGAATTATGGTAAAAACCTAGATAAAATTCATAGGACTTAAACCCATGGAAACGATACAACTGCATCGCACATTAATATGGGTGACTTTTGAAATCGATACAATCGAGGTAATCATATCAAGGCAGTCAAGTGGTTGATATGGTCATATTGGACAATATAGCCAAACTAAAATATTCTCAAGTACAATTGCATTCAACTTTTTCGGCAAATACATGCCATACTAAGCAATATAGTTGCATCAATATGGGCATACTTATGGGCATTGCCTACTCGTATCGATGCCTTGAAACCCACACTTTCAATATGTTATTGTCTTAAATCCTAAAAAATTGTATTGATAACTTCGAATATGATTTTTTTGTTCATTTGTAATAAGCTAAAATGTTGATGTATTAATGTATTGACTAATTGAATTGGTCGTTGGAGAACCAAATTGGACGAATGTCGAATTGAAAGACTTGTCCTTGTATTGTAATTGACTTACATGAGAGTTGTGGATTTCTGAATATTGAATCCACTAGAGTAAACGAGTGCCGCATGATTTAGCTAATTGTATATAGTGTCAGCTTATCCAATTTTGAATTATTATTAATGGCTCATTAAGGTTAATTAATTCGATTGAACGTATGTTTTTCATTTGATGATTGACATATAAATAATTCATAGAACCTTATTACATTGACATATCATAGATTTTGTTAACATTAATATTGATATGAGGATAACTTCATACGAGAATGATTATGAAAGTCACAATGTGATTTTTTTATTATAAAATGACAACAAACATGATAAAAGTTTAGCACAAACACATTAGTATTAATATCAAATATTAGGAAGCCTGATATTATTGAATGTCCATATCATTGATGGATAATCATTTAATTGTCATTGTATTATAAAAGCATAAAGAATATACCATTGTTTATCATCATTATTGGTGTATATATGATATGATATGCCAAGTATTGATGCTTTCATTGTATTATTATGCTTAAAATGAGCAAGTATTAAAGAATCCTAAAGGATTATGAATATCGTTCATATTGTTATGTTTTTACATACTAAAAACATAAGTTCATGAGATGATTTTTTTTCCTATATTTATCTTGCATGTGATTGATCATACTGAAAATGAAAAATGAATTAACCAAATGATGATTGAACTCATAACATATTGATCTTGTACATAGTTAAATATAAAATAAGTTATATTAACTATTATTAAACTTTCGCTAATTGAAGTTAATTATTAATGTTTATGCCTATCCATACTATAGGTGAAAGATGAAGAAATAAGTTTACTATTGACGTAGGGTTTTAGAGACCATCTCGATGTGTGTTAGATATCGATTCGGTCACGTACAAAATGTTAACATAAACTCCTACTCCCCTCTGATGGAAGCCACTTTTGACTTCTTCAAGGAGCTCTTGGATGCAAAGCCTAAGCGAGCATCCCGACGGATGGAAGCCGCCACAAGGACAATAGGCAAATGCTTCCAATTGCTTCCTTTTGGCTCATCAATGTATTGGTTCTTCGGATGTCATTCTCAACACATGATACTGCAAGTGAGATCAGTGGTACTGCTAATTCAATGTTGCAGAAGTATGAATAGCAAAGTTATGTCTAAGCCATTCTTTTTTTTTTCAATTGCCATTTTAAAATTCGTTTCGACTAATCTGTATTATCTAAAGTTCCATATGACTAATAATATGTGTCAGATCACATACCTATCTATATCTGATATATAAAACTCCCAACGAAATCCGTTTTATGCATCAAGCATCTGAAATTGTGCTGTATATTTAAGATTCAAAGGCTACGCAATGGTAATGTATGATGTATATTCTTTTTTGTTTATTAACGCATGAATTTCTAAACGGACTGGAGTCGCGTATCGAAAGTCCAAAAACCTCTTAGTGTCGAGTTCAAACATTAGACTAAATTAATCAGATGGCATTGATCTTACACGGCAGTAAATCCTTCAATATCATAAATGAACTTTTAGTTGGAATCTTATTAGCTACATGAAACTTTATCTTAAAAGTTATCCTTGATTTCATTTTCACATTCTCGTCCGAAATATTCAGGAAACGAAAAACTAATTTTGTACTACAAGATATAGAAAAGTCCAGTAAAACTAACTTCTCGCAGAACAAACAGTTCATACAACAAATTGCAAAGAAACAAAAGCACCAAGAAATGGGTAACCAACTCATATATGTACAAAACTAGCCTCTGATTTTAATGCATATAAAAGAATAATGATAATGATCTCCGAACACCAGGAATCAGATTTCTCAATATCCAACCAACCTCTGAACGAGACAACTAAAAGTCTTTGTACAACAGCAAGATCTAAGATGCTTCTTGGAGGCGGTACATGGTGATCTCTTGCTGCTTGAAATAGCGCCTGTCCTCTTCATCCAGAAGTACGAGATTAAGATAATACTTCACGCTAAATTTATTGTTGGTGTTGCGATATGTCGGTGTCAGTTCATAAGGGCTCAAGAATAACCTAATTGGAATTGATTCACCTGAAAAATATCACAGATTTCAGAGACTGGCATTTCTGTAATTAAAATTCAGAGGCAGTAACATTATGTGACTTCTGTTCGAAATTTTGAAGTTCTTGACGCATATGTGAGATTTCACTGCCTAAGCCTTAGAGAGGTTCTTGACACACAAAGCAGAACACAAGGTTAAAGAATTTATTCTTTTACCTCTTACAGGAGCACCATCCATCAACTCAAATTTTGCAAGGGTCTCAGTCTCAACAAAGGTATTAGCCCCAGATCCAGTAGATTCACGTCGTCTTATCTCCAGCTCCATATTTTTTATTTTAATCCTTACAAGTAGAAAATATATCTTCCCAATGATAACATCCTTTAGATGATACCTGATAGATGAAAAAACATTCATGAGTTATGTATTTAAGAGGAGGAACGACATTACACATGAATCACGACTTACTTGCTTTTGCTGTACTCAAACTCAATGTGTAAACAATCTTCAATTCCAACTTCCATCTGCAAAACATATCACACCTCAGGCAAAACAAAATAAAAATTTACTGAACAAAATGAAGCTGCACTCTATTGAATGTTGTAGAACACAGTTCTGTGTCTTTCTCAATGTATCTGAAAGTTCGGAATCTTAGTTAATGATCAGTCTAATATGTGGTACATTCAGATATTTAGACAATTAAGTTTATCTGGTCCATTCAGTTTTTTGCTATATGTCATATCAATTGAAAGCATAATCTTGATGCTTAAACCTGAGTACTTCGAACAAGAGGCAAGTGATTTATCGTCACATTTATGGGTAAATTTCATCCAAGGTCCCTGAACTTTGACATTTTACCCCAATGTTCCCCAAACTTTGTTTTCTACCCAATGGGTCCCACAAATTTACATGTTTTCTCTCAACAGACTCCTAAACCAACTATAGCAGATTACAGGGACTGCGGAGGGAAAATATAGGTAAAATTCCCTTAGCCTTTTGCTATTATGTCTATCAATTACAAGAAATAATCTTGATGCTTAAACCTGAACACTTTGAAGCAAGAGGCAAGTGTTCATTTTTTTTCCAGCAGTGGCAAGTGTGCATTATCCAATTACAAGAATATGTTGTTGCTTAAAGCTGAACACTTTGAAACAGAGGCAAGTGTGCATAATCATGAGTGCACATCCTCGTCAGCCCTCTTTCCCGGACGTCAAATCAACTTATCTAATTAATTAATTCAATTTTTATACAAACAAAAAATATAAAGAAGTGGATCTCACACCCTCCTCCCTCTCCTCACAGCACACAGAGGAGAGCATCATTCCTCACCGCCTTCTGGTGAGGGTGAGGGTGAGGGGGCAACACCACCCTTCCCCTCTCGTGCATAACATGACTTTTATGACATGGAGAAAGAGAAACATGGAGAAGGTTGACGAGGATATCTCAGTCAGCAGAAAAGTAGGGAAACCTGCTATAGCTGGTTATGGGGTCTGAGGAGGAAAAAAATCTAAGTTGTGGGACCATAAGGATATGAAACGAAGTTGAGGGACCACAGGTAAAATTTACCCTCACATTTACACACCATCTTTCCCTTTTTATCTATCAACATATTGGTTGAAATGCCAACTGCAAGAATAATCTTGATGCTTAAAACTGAACACTTCAGACAAGAATTTTGTATCTAAATCACATTTAACCACCATCTTTCCCTTATGTATCTGTCATCGATAACCAAAATCAAAGTTTCCAAGATCAACATACAAATAAACATAATAGTTAAAATGCTTTAGGTATATCAAAATACTGTTACGATATCTGCAGTCAATAATTCATCACTTAACAGCAAAGGATGAGTGTGAATAGGAAAAAACACTAACCTTGATGCTGTTGTTGATTGTTGGAAGAGGAGTGTAGTTGCGAACCTGATGAAAATGGAAACAGCAAAGTTAATCAAATGTGCATTGTGACTGCATCATGTATAATCATGTACATAAAGAGTTTTGAGTTTGGTAGTCATCCTTGTAAGGGATGAATAGTAACAGCATAGCATTCTGTAACTTAGCTCCTAAGTAAAACATATCAAATCAACATAGAAACCTCCTGAACAAGACAGGAGAAAAGCCTGATCAATACAGCTCAAGTAATACAGCCTTCTTACTTCTGCAGAGAAGCTACTGATGTTTTCTAGAGACTAAGACCTATTAGCCATCAAAGGAGAGACATAGACATCACTCGAGGCTCACCTTCCGTCACATAATAATATAATCAAACAAGACATGAACTTTTCATTATATATTAATCCTGTGAAATCTATCAAAAGTATTCATAAATTGATGTATCTTTGGCAGAAAAGTTTTGGAGGTCCTTCAGATTTGGGGTTGCTCAAAATACCATCATGATATATGGCTCTGAATTCAGAAGGGTGCTACGTATGGCAGTCGTATGGGCAATGTGGTTCCAGAGCAGTTCTTGTATATTTAGAAGGAGAGGTGTTGTGCAGATAACACCATAATACATGCTTTACATTCAACTCCTCAAAAAAAAAACATGCTTTACATTCAATGTTTATGTGGGCAGGAGACTAGAGTGAGACATATTATTATTTACATAAATGCAGCACTCGTAATTGCTATAACATAGGTGTCTACATAAAATGGTAGTTACCATCTTCTTTGTCAAAGAAAAAGTATCCATAGATAAAAGTTATATGTTTCTAAAACTCAAATCATGCATCACAAAATGAAAGAAGAATTTTCCCACTTTAGCTTATATGTCCCTCTATTAATGGCACCGTTGCCACTTTCAGAACAATGATAATTTTCGATGTAAAGGGAAAACAACTTGGGATTGAGGTTAAGATGTCAAAAATGATGATGCCCATATGCCACTCATAAATAGGCTTTCATGTGCATACAGATGAGAATCACTTACACAGAATTCCTGGAATTCCACAATTTTACTGCCATAACTACGACTGACTGTTACTTTCAAGATGTACCTGCAAGCTTGTAAGAAAATAGCTTTAGAAACCATGTCTCAGCATTGTCCAAGGTGAAAATTCATACATTCAAGGATTGATAATTAACAACACAAGAGACAATTCATGAAAAAGAAAATCTTAAATTAACCATTGGTTATATAATCTAAGTAATTTGCAACCATTTCTTTTGCAAGTGGTTCATGCAAATAATTACAGGAAAGAGGGAGGGGACAGACATCTACTTCTCTGGTGGTGATGAGATAGAGCAATGAAGGAAAATCTTACACAAGTTTTACATGTGAGTCCATGCGAAGTCGGCCAACCATGGAAACCCTCCAAGCCACCAATATTTAAAACTTTGATTGAACCAGTCATGAATAACCATCTAGACAATTTTAACTTCCCTCAAACTTAATGTTATTCCAATATGTAGCAAGAAGCATAAATCCATATATCCTTCAAAGGCAAACGATACATGGAAAATAACATCATAAAACCATCAACATGTACAGACTTGTGCTTACCTAAGTCTCACATTAACCCCGTTGTATGATTCATATGGCATTTCAACAGTAGAGAACTCAAAGGGATATGACTTCTTTTCATATATCTCACCAGGAACATCCAATTCCCGCACTGCATAAGAAAATGATTACTGATACACAGAAAAAACAATCAAATTTTACATCTTTTCTAGCTGATAACATCAACCAATAATATTGCCTTAAAATTTTGAGGATTTATATGAAACACATGATAACTGGAATTATTGCTTGCTACTTTTCTCTATGATGCATTTGAGCAAGCCATAACATTGAATTTATTCTCCTTTCAAAAGGAAGATGTGAAATAAAAACTCACCCAGAGACGTAAAATCATAAAAATTGTTTCTATCAGCGTATAGCTCTGCAAAAGTAAGTAAAATGAATAAATCATAAGATAACATTCTATTATGTTTGTGCACCAGAATAGTGAAGGAACAGATGCGATAACACTTGATAAGATGTACAAAGCAGTCAATATGAAGTCCCATAATTATTGTAAGATGAACAAATTTTCTCGCACACCTATCTTTCACTATTTGCTTCATAATTAATTTTATTTATCTAGAATGCACAAAATCATGTGATGCCGATGACTTTGTAGATTTATATTAACATGTAAACTTCACACCTTTCGATACAGACTATATTATATTTATCGTATTCATTTGATGATCTTAGATGAATAAGTTTTTTAAATTTGAAACTACCTAGCCTACCTTTAATAAATGTTTTGTGTCTTTTGATATTGACAACATTTGCTTGAAGAAAATAGAATTAGTAATCACAACTTTAGGTAAAATTATGATGACAATATTAGTTTTCTTACCAACTTAGAAATAAGTATTAGTACAATTTGCAAACTCCACTTTCAGACACAATAATGTTTTCTAATAGAAACCCCAACACTTGGTGCTCTTATACCAAAAAATAAAGAATAATGTGAAATTAGGATATTGTCTTTTTTCTTGAGAGGGATGTTCTCCATACCAATTTCAAGGTCTGTCTACACGTGTGAATGTAAAACACAATATGTATTAGCAAGGTTAGAATGAAAAAAAAGTTATAAGAACCTATTTGTCCAAGAAGCTCAATTTTTACACCAATATGTTCCACCTTTTTTCCTTGAAGAGGTTCGATATGCACCTGCACGAATATTTATAAGAGCATTATGCTTACCAACACATTGTCAAAGGAACAAAGTGGAAACAGATTAAGCATAAAAAAGTACAAAAAGCAATAGCTAAATCTTTATTACCTCCCCAGAAATGTGTTCATGACTTTGAAAAAGTGGGACCATTGCAGTCTTCCCATTATCCTTTTTTATAGGAACCTAGAAAAAAGATTTTAGAAACACTCAGATATTTGTAGTCAACAACTCTATGTGAAAGCTTAACTTTACAGATAACGAACAAGAATGTGTCCAACCAAAATATAAAGCCAACACAAGTTTTAAGCAACCGGCATGGACAAGATGCAAATAACTTGAAAAATCTCGCCATGATATGCTTCAAAAGTAACTTGGTCACATTAGATTAATTATTGCCGACCTAAGTTACTATTACCACAAAATTGCAGCTTGATAAGTATAATTTACCTGTTTCCTAGTTTTTCCATCTGAGATGGCGATTGAAATGTTGCAGGGCGCTTTAAATGCTCCAACAATGAAATTCTGAAATATACAAAACAAACTATAAATCATGTTTAAACCATGATACAGCAAACACTATTCATTAGCTCTTACTTCTTAAATGCTATATCATTCTAGGGGTGGATCATGCAAAGCATTGAAATAGGTTATATGACAAAATATGGGCACATCGCATGAGGTTCATTTATAGATCTTCATTACTCACTTATTTGCATGTCATGGGATTGGAAAAAGCGAAGCCAGGTTCTCACCAAATAAATGCCATCTTGGATACAGAAAATACATATTTTGAATCAAAAGTTTGAAAATCGCTTCTGCCTTATGTACATTACTGCTGCATACTGTTCCACTGAAACTGTTAAAGAGATTTATCCCTATCTGAAGTCTAACTTGTTTTGCTAATCGTCAATCCAAAATTCCCATATATCCCCTGTGATCCACCCCAAGAACTCAAGCAAACAAAAACAAAAATGAAGAATAACGAAGAAAGATAAGCTACCATGATTGGGAGGCCAAGTTACGAGCTTTTGGACTGAACAACTTAGGTGCGCTCCTCAATTCTGCTGAATTAACATCCAAGAAACAAAGGGGCACGAGTTCAGTGCCTTTTACGATCCAGAGAAAGGAAAATAAAACTAGGAGACAGGAGAAAACCTCACGACGGGGAACAAAAACTCATAAAAATCCCACCTTTTCTCGAGATCGAAAACGAGGAGACCTCGATCGCCGGAGGGCAACAGCTAAGGAAAGATAGGGAACCTCGCAGGGAGCCCTAACGAGAGGCACAAGCGTCACCACACGGAGGCCGCCGGAGACGGAGGTGGAGGACCGGCGAACGGTGGTGGATTGGATGGACGACGGAATTTGTCGAATAGAAAAGGGAATCGAATAGAAAAGGGTGGACGACAGTTTTGTGCGACCACGTCGACGCCTCGATCGGACGGTGAGTATTTGCTACCGAGGAAGATGACGGGTAGAGATTGGAGCTCATACTCCGATTTTATGCGGAATTGCTTATGTTTGAGTTGCAAACGAAACAGCGATGCAGAGAGTAGATAACGGTATCGGTTTGATCAGTTGGCACTTGGCAGCATCCAATGAGACCGATATAGCGGTTTCAAATTAACGTGCTCCTTTTTTTTACACTCAAGGACCGATATAATGATGCAGAGATAGCAAGAATAATAATAAAAAGAATATTAGAAAATATCTGGTTTAATTTTTATTTGATTAATGCGTGATAACTGATATATTATTCGCTCAAAAATTAAAATATTTTGAATTTGGTTCTCGTAAGTTTATTATAATAAAAAAAATTAGTATCTTGGGTATCTTTTTATTTTGACATCTGAAAATCAATTTTATCATAATGTAATTTTGATTTAATTATAAGTTATAATGTACGTCTGCAAAAACTGACTTGTGAAATGTGATAGTATAAGAATGCATGTAGTTTGTGATCAGCTTTAGATCATTCATTTGTAACCATTTTGCAATCCATCACTTGGTATCATCGTATCACACGCCAAGTATTTGATATTTCTTTCACAAGCCAATTGGCGATCATTTTATTCCGCCTTCTATTTTTTTTTGGTTAATCAAAATATAAGTTACACATATTACATCTTCATCATCTCTCCATAAATTCAAGCATTATTATTCATCATGAAGCTCTGTTTGGATATTTATACTGCATTTGGTAAAGCTGCGTCGACCTATAAAGAAACCTTGTTGGTGGATGTTGTAAGTGAAAGTTTGTCCACATGAAGATTTGTTTGGTCTTTGGTAACATTATCTGTATATGATGTTGTTATTTGTGCTGTGAACAATAATAATGTTCAGGAATGTTTGTTGTTTTTATCATTTCATATTCAAACACCATAATTGTATAATAACAGAAAAATAGATATAACTTTCATAATGTAATTTATAAACATCAAAATTCATAATATTGATATTTTTGTGAAATATAACCAAGATATTATAAAATCCGTCAACCTAAGCAATTAAATTTAAAGTGAAAAATAACAAATACCTCTTTTGTAATATCTGTAAAAAAAATAATAAAAAATAAACATAAAACCGCCTCACAACACATGACGTGGTGTGAGGAGGGGGTTTTGCCTCTTCTCTCATCCAATGAGAGAAGGGGAGGTGTGCTATAAAAAGGGCACACCTCCCATGCCCATGAAGCCAGCCGAGAGAAAAAAAAGAAACGGAGAGGGAAGAAAAGAAACGGAGAAGAAAGAAAGAGTAAGGAAAGGGAAAAGGAAAAAGAAAGAAAAGAAAATGAAAGAAATAAAGAAAATCGCCACCGTCCAGATCAGAAAAGAAGATTGTAGAAGAACGATGGACTATTAAATGGAGGTATGTGGTAGGGACCCTTATGTATTAATTATCGAGTTCATTAATATTGTCATTTTTAAATTATATTAATATTGATTTATAAAATTGATAAAGAATGATTGTACACTACGAATTATATGTAGTGCATTTAAGAACTAGTCGCAATTTAATAATTAGTGAAAGAATTATATGTTATTGTTTATGCTTAATTGTTAATAATTATTGAATCATTGAAAATTAATAATTGATAATTGTTAATGATCGTACATTGATTAATTATTTATTGATGATTATCAATTGTTAACTAATTGATCATTATTAAATGATAAATAGTTATGGTTAATTGTCTTATTGATATTATTGATAATATTTTTATAATAATCATGATTTATGATTAAATGTTATTTATTGAATAATATTATGCCATATTGATGATTGAATTGTACTTCTAGTATTGATTGTAGAATTGATTGAACCACACCTAGAAGCGTAATTGTATGTACAACCGTAATTAGGCTTTAAAATTTACAAACATTGATTGTGATTGTAATTGACTTATTGAANAGCATATTGTATTGTTAAATGATAATAATTTTCATAAATTATTTAAATAAAAATAAGTATATTGAAAGTTATTGATTATGCTAGGGTAGTTGACACACCTAGTATATTATTGATATTGAAATGTACATTTATTGATATAATCTTTTGAGACTAATATTAGGTCTCTAAAATAAATATGACTGCCACATACGACTAACTGGGATGGATTTCCCCTGCATTCTGGATCCGTGCAGGTAATCGAGAATAATGGATCGCAGTGGTGCTGCTCTCGACGTAAAGATTGCACATGATATATGTATAAAGTTTTGTTATTGTTATTGAATATTGATTATATTTTATTATTAACAATTTTATTGTTTATAGTTTTATATTGTATATTGTTTATTGTCGTAGCGTTCTCAGGATCACCTGACCGTGTGTCGAATATCGATTCGACCGCGTGTTTAGGCCGAATTTCGGGGCGTTACAATTTCTATTTACACATCAAGGGAATAGTGGTAATATACACACGAGAGTAACAATTGAAGTTGTTTTTTAGCGGTTTGTTACAAGATAAACTAAGATTTAGATGCGATTAGTCTGAGGTTGTCGGGGGCACTTGATGAGACCAAACATGGTAGTCCAATTTATCAGTTCAATATTCTTGTGCCCCCTCAAGGAAGCATTTCCAGGAATGAATACATAGATTGTCACATAGAAATTGAAATCTTCAACTAGCTTTGCAAACGAATAAAATATTTCACTTTATAAAAAAATACCTGCAATTTGATCCATCTTCGAGATATATCAAACATAAGCCATTAGTTCCTCACAAATCAAGCTATATATGCTTTGTACAGGAATGGAACAGCGGTTTTGCAGGTAGATAAGTCATCTCAATGTTGTCACACCAAATACTTGAAGTCAAGTTTGAAGCCATATGGTTTCAATTGTGGTGTCAGTTATAGAAAATATTCAGACAATTGATGAATCAAATGCTAGAAAAGCATATGATATAAGATGCACAAATTCCATGTGCTAGAAGTGCTCGATGGAGAGTTTGAAGCAAGGCAAGAGGTGCTTGCTGAGTTTGCAAATATGTTGAGGTTGATCGACATTAGCGAGACTGGATGGCTATTCCATGTACACAATTTTATTGAGCATGTCATGGAGGCATCACTTATGTCAAGTTGGTGCATGGGCCATTAGTGATAAACTACAAGATAAAGTACCACTCTTATCGTAGTGTCTTCTATAATTAGACTATTTTTTTAAAAAAAAATCAATGCCAAGCTATTGATGAAACCCTTTAGCGAACAACCAAGTTTTGAAGGCATCATTTATCTTGTAATGTCAAACCAACAAGGTATGTTTGTTAACTTGTGATCATTGGTGCAATTATATTTGATGAGATAAAGTACAGGGGGGCTTTGGTATGTTCGGAGTATTAGGTGAACTAGAAACTCCATCAAGAGGTGAGGACATATTAGTGGCACAATTAGAGGGTAGTGAATAAATGGTTAACCAAGGTGTGGGCAAAATTAGTGGAGAGGGAATATGGTAATTTAGCTTGATCATAAGTCACATGTCTAGCAATATAAATGCGACCACTTGACATGACAAAACATTTGTACCTAGGATAAATCGATGGATATCCAAAGAAAATACATTCGCATGTTTTGTAGAAGAACTTGTGTGGATTGTAAGGATGAAGGAGAGGTGATGCAACACAATTGAATACTTCATTACAAACTGAGTTGCAATTTTTTTCCATCTGATGCACGATATCTTCGGGTTGAAAGGCACATTTAAATACCCTAACAGGGTCATCTTTATTCACTTTATGAATTTCAATAAATGAGACTCTTTGATCCATTTGCAATAATTTGTGCTTCATTCAACTTTTATGGAAAGAAGAACCGACCACCTTTCATTAACAAATTGGGTAACCATATTTTAAACTATTCGTGTCTTTTTTTTCCCATTGGATTCATAGCAAAATTCATATAATTGAAATAGAAGAGTAATGAGATACATATTGCTGAAAATATATTCAGACATTTTCTCATTTTAATATTTTGTGGAAGAACCTTTGTGGATTGCAAGGATGAAGGAGAGGGAATGCAGCACAACTGAACACTTGAAGAAATCACAATCAAGTTTACATGAGTATTACACTTCATAGGCATGAAGTGTTGTGAAGATAACAATTGTAAATGAGATACATTATTCTTTAAAAGGCAGAGTGACAATAGCCAAATGAAACATTAGCGTAAACAGGCAAGATAGTGCCATTGGCTTCTCCAAGCTTAAATGCAACACCAACCTCAATGTTGATTAAGGTGGGAGAGTCCTAAGGGGGCTAATTACTTAGTTGAACATGGTTGGGAGCAGTAAGTAAAACTCCTTGTTATCCTCAATAGATTGTAGAAAAAAGTTGTTATCGAGCTAATATAGTCACGGTGGCCTTATTCTCCTTCCTTATATGTTCTACATGAGTGCTTTTAATAAGAGCATTTTGTTCAATTAATCGAGTATCATATGCATCAGGGATAAAGGGGGATAAGAGCTTGTTTGGCTTAGCTGATAAAAAATATCTGATAAGCACTAATGCTGATAAGTATTTTAAGGGTCTGTTTGGCTAAGCTTATAAGTAGGTTAAAACTACTTATAAGTAATTTTTAGAATATCTCCATGTTTGGTAACTAAAAATATTTACTTATAAGTTGTTAGATAATTACTTATAAGTTGAAAAAAAAATAAGCAGGGTCCCCCCTGCTTATTTTTAAAGTTGTTGACTTATTAATTTTAACCAACTATATTACTCTTTTATCCATAT
>LTAE01001222.1:32335-55324 GCA_001647135.1 Pontederia paniculata | reverse complement strand
AAATTACACATATCAACCACATCTGCACTTAGGCGACATAAGTCCGAGAACATAGAAGATAAAAGCGCACAACAATACTAAATAAAGGTTACCCCGACACTTGCATTCAACTATACTTGCATTTTTTTTGTCCATTACGAGCATCTGATCCGAAATAGATCCACCTAACTCCACCTAGGTAACGAGATAAAGAAGTTGCGGCCGCCTCTAATGAGTCAAACTTCTTGAAGGCAGAGTTCGCGTAACCAAGTACTTGTTGTTGGCAATCGGACCAAGACTCATAAATGCCCGGTTTTGCGACCTTGAAACACAACATAATAACATGGAGGGATAGCCATTTTAAATTTTGTCCTCCGAAGTATTTCCTGAAAATGTTTGAAATGCAATAATTCTTAAAAACTCATATATGAACACTTGTGTTGATGATAGTGAATAAGAAGTATCAAAACTGGATATATTCACACATCTGTTAACATGATTAATTTTGCTAATCATTGCATATGTAAGGAGACGTAATGATGAATTTAATGGATTATTCATAAATGTATCACAAATAGATTCACATACAAACATTTTAAAATCTAACAGAATGATGTTCAAGGTAAAACAATTTTAAATGACACAATAAACAGAAACGTAAGAAATTTTGATTGCCATCAGAATCAGACATGAATCATTAGTAAACAGTGGCAATACTAATACATAACAGATTAGAGAAATGAATACTAATTAAAACATATTAATGCAATAAAAACATTCATAAACATTATTGTTGTTAACATATCACCAATAACATAACAGGGAAAGGAGTTAAACATCTCGTAGTAGTGATTTATATGATTATGAAAATAAAGATACGGCACATTAAATGAAAAAAATACTCATGAAACTACAACACAGATCTAGAAGATTATCATTATATTTTCACAGTTGCATGAATAATAAAATGTAGAATGAGCATTGTGGTTAACATGAATCATTACAATAAGCACATTTTAAAATCAAAAAGATATGTTCAATCATATATTTGAAGTTGAACTAATATGAAATGCATGAGCTGTAAAATGTAGTATTCTTAAAATCATATAACTCTTACTACGTCGACGGCGGTGATCATCCCACAACCTAGTTGCTATGACATCTCGTAGTTGTTCGCCACGGATCCTCTCATCATTATCGGCATTAATAGATGGTACCATGTCATCCGCTCTTTCCTCTATGGGTACGGGGTCCATTTCCATGTTGAAGTACTTATCTTCTCCTTGATATCGCCGAATGAAGTTGTGTATCACACAACATGCTAGCACAATTCTCCTTTGGACTCGAAATGGATATTCAATCGGCAAACGAAGTATTTTAAAACGCTTTTTCAATATGCCGAAAGTCTGCTCCACACAATTCCTCAATTGTGAATGGCGGTGATTATACAGGTCTTTGGCATCCCGATACCTTCCGGCGCGAGTGTTCCCGTTGAATGTACCTAAATGATACATGTCGCCTCTGTATGGTGCTAGAAACTTATCTGTATTGGAATATCCTGAGTCTACGAGATAAAACTTGCCTACAAAAGAGAAAACTATTTGCTAAGTAATAAAATTAAAAACTAAAGTTTAGCAACATAAGGTTATACCTTCTGGTACGACAAAATCACCTTCCTCGCAGCACCATTTAAGAACTTTCATATCTCCAGCAGACCCTTCCCATCCAGTGCAAACGTAAAGGAAAGTCTTGTCAAATGATACTGCAGCCATTACGTTTTGTGACAAAACACCTTTCCGATTACGAAAAGGTACTTGTTTCGACTTCTTAATATGTGTCGGGATGTGGGTGTCGTCAATAGCTCCAATAGCATTCTAATAATTTGAAGAATGAAAATTTTAATATATGTATGTTGGTTAATACAAACACCTTTAAATGTCAAATTAAACTCACCGCAAAGTATGGATACACAGTGCGTTGTCCTCGAACACGTGGGTGAACACCTACATCTGCACCTGGAAGTTGAATAAACTCTTCGCTTAACGAACAAATTGCTTTAACTACCGAGTTAAAATGACGTGATATAGTCTCTCCTGAACGTTGGAACGTCTCTTGCAACCTTCTGTTGTCGTCTCCTTGTCCAATAGTATTTAAGAATATCGCCAATTGCTCACGGACAGTAACATATCTACTTGGAACCAAAAGTTGTCTACTCACTAATAATTCTTCCAACCGTTCAAACATAGTGTTGGAAACCTGAAAATGGTGGTATCCATGCTTATGATGACCATTGAGCATTTCATTAATCAACTGGTCCCCTGTGAATGGACGAGTATGACAAGGCAGCCTCCTAATAGGGTCGATTATTATTTCTTCACTACTTTCATCTCCATCTAACGTTGACACTAAAACCTCTTGATGATATTGCTCCTCCTCTAGAAGTAAAAGTAAAATGTCGTTGTCCATCTATTAGACATTAGGACAGAAGATTGGAAATCAGCAATAGGCATATAAAACAATTACAACTACGAAAACACAGTTATCTAGAAGACATAGTTCAGTACAAATAATTTAATCCCAAATATTCAGGTACAAACGTAGAGTTGTAGTAGATATTCAGGTACATACATAGTTCAGTACACATAACATAATAAGAAAAAGTACGAACAAGGCAAATATCCTAGCAAGTCCATCTAATTTTGTTCTACATCATCGTTCGAAGGTGATCGGGCCTCATTTGCACGTGGAGGAATGAAGCGGCTAAATGCATTCCCCCACATTACTTGTCTAGGATTCTGAGAGGGGTTTGGTATATAAGCTGATGTGGTATGTGTGGTGCAACCAACTTGTGTGTATTGTGAGTGGAAATCCATCGGATGAGACCTTGCAGAAGCATATCCGATATTTGGCTGCATGGGCAATGATGTTGGCATATATGACATGGTAGGAGATCCCCAAGGGCTTAAATTGGAAGTAGGAGTTCTTATCTGTGGATGTTTTCTGAGCGCATCAGATATCCAAGCACGTAACATTTTATCATCAATACATTGCTTAAATAGCCATTGCTCTTCAACATCAATCAATGTCCTTGCAATTGCCAATCGTACTTCGCCATCAATGTTAGGAATCTTCTCATCCAAAATGGTCAAACACTCCTCTGCACCCGCCATAGTATTAACCTTTTTACCTTTACCAGCAATCTCCCTCATCAGTTGCAACCTCTCACACCCTTGTTCCGCAAGTAATGTCAATGTTTCATCCTTGGTTTTCTTCTTCCTTGCAGTAGAGGGAGTTGACCCTTCCCTATATCTCTTCCCAGACGAGGTTGTTTGTTGGTTGGTTTGAGAGTCATCTATTTCTTGAAATGGAGGTGCAAGATGGGTGGAAATGAATGCAGAAGCAGCACTATGTCCAGTATTCCCCATTATCGTCTCGAGTTGAGTATCTGTGGTCATATCTATGATGTTGTCATCAGAACTACCCGAACCTTTTTCTTACGGTAATGGATTTTTACACTGACGGCTTTTTTTCCAGTGGCAATATTCTTTCCAAATAATATTCCAAAGTCCTCGTGATACGGAAAGCTCTTATCACGAATTCTTGAAATATTATGGTCCGCCTGTTGTAAATTAAGATGTAAGTTAGTATTCTGCAACGACTAAATTATATTAACTCAAACAAAATTACTCACCGCGATAACCTCATCCCACATGGAGGAGTCAGGTGCCATGGGCATATATTTCAAAGAATCCCAACCCCAACCACTTTTATTCAATAATGACATAACCAACACGTAATTCCTTTTCATTACTTTCAGATGATTCTTAAGATGTTGAATTTCCATGTTTCTACCACTCGTCTCATTAAACCTTACTCTCATCCGCTTCCATGATTCAGCATGAAATATACCATTGTTCAAAAAGCCGTCGACATTTTCCTGCATCATTAACGCCACAAAAAGCTCGTCCATCTCAAGAGACCATTTTTCAGATCTACCTATTCCTTCTTCATCAGTCTCCTTCCCCTTTCCCTTATTTATTTTTGGTGCCATGACTACATGAGTGGTTGTGGTCAAACAATTATTAGTAATACAATTGTCAAAGAAAATTCAAGTTACCCAACATAAATAAACAAACCAATAAATGTAATATCATATTAACAGGTCATGTGAAAATTAGAATTGATCTACCAGAAATGAACAAGAGATAAGTAAAAAATTCCAAAATCAACAAGAAAATGATGGAGGCATTAGCACTACAATGCATCATTTGAATATAAGCAGTCAGATGAATTGAAGACAACGAACTCGTCACCGGCAAACACAGTTGTCATACATTTGTAATCGTTTCTAATTATCACATGAGTAAGAGGTTCGAAGGTAACAAGTAGTTAATCTCGTATTGCCCATGAAAATTGCAAGGTACTGCAGACAAAATAACTAAACACATGAATCATAACTAGAATTATTAAATTGTAACAGCTTTAACAATATATTTCGTTCCATCTCAAAAGAGTTCAAGATCTAGCTAAGAGATATAGAGAGACAACAAGAGAGAGATACAAAGTGAGAAGTAGAGCAACAAGCAGAATAGACACAAGGTACTTTTCCATGTTGAAAAATATTACAATCTAATGCATCATATTTTCGTAATTCACATGGTAAAGAAGAACAATTATATATACAATCAAATGCGTCATATTTTCGAAGTTGATTGTTTATGCAATAACTTCTGCAGTAGTATGAAACCGTGTTGCTTGGTTATGCGAAAGAGAGAGAGAGATCGAGGGAGTGACAAGGACCTTGCGAAATATTGATAGAGAGTGAGAAAAGGGAGAGCGAGAGACAGAGATAGACATGGAAAAAGAAAATCATTGCGTCATCTTTAACACATGATGGTGAAGAACAAATATCTAATTAAAGAAACAGGAAACCTATCAATTGCTACTAAGAAATCAGACTTCAATTAACAACGAGAACATCTGCTTGTTTATAGACTAACAGAGAGATGACATAACAACCTGCGAAAGAGAAAGAGAGAGAGGCATAGAGAGATAGAGGGCGAGAGAAAGAGAGAATCAGAAAGAGCGACATAGACATGCACAAGCAGTGCGAAAACAGAGAGAGGAATAAGAGTTACCTAGCAGTCAAGAAGATGGGCGTCGGAGAGTGTTGGTAGTCGGCGTAGGTCTGTGAAGGCAGCAGCCTGGACGAAGATGGTGTGTCACCGGAGAGTTAGGGCAAAACAAAATCGGAGCAATTGGGGCAATCATCGAGAGAGAGGAGTTACCTGAGTCGATATGGGCGTCAAAGAGTGTAGATCCAAGGGTAATCGCATCGATCTGTGAAGGGGGTCGCCTGGACGAAGAATCACCGCACAAGAGAGTTAGGGCAAATCAAAATCGGAGCGATTGGGGGCAATCATCGAGAGACAGGAGTTACCTGAGCCGATTTCTGCAAGGAGTCAACGATATCGGCGTCGGAGAGTGTAGAACCAAGGGTATCGGCGTCGATCTGTGAAGGGGGTCGCCGACGAAGATCCACCGAACCAGGTAGTTAGGGGAAAAAATTAGGGCAATCTTCGATCTGTGAAGAGGGATAGAAGATGAAATCGGAAGGAAGACTCACCGGTGATGACAACGACGAGCGCCGACGGCGAAGACCGGAGGAGGCAAACGCCGAAGGAGAAGAGCGGCGGAAGGGGTTTTCGAGTGGGAGAAGACGCGAAAAAAAAATTATGAGAGGGGTTTTTGCGTGGGTTACGAGGAGGCCAGGGGCAACGCTGGGAAAAAAAAGTTTTTTGTGCGAACGGAGCGATTCCACCGAAACGGTGGAACCGGATGGGCCAGAACTCGGGCTGCCC
The DNA here is from genome assembly GCA_001647135.1 of Pontederia paniculata. Classification (NCBI taxonomy): domain Eukaryota; kingdom Viridiplantae; phylum Streptophyta; class Magnoliopsida; order Commelinales; family Pontederiaceae; genus Pontederia; species Pontederia paniculata. The sequence continues at coordinate 49,484 of LTAE01001222.1, read as the reverse complement.
GTGCGCTGCCCGAAGTTCTGGTCAGTCAAATTCGGGCCGCGGATTCAGACAGCGTTTGGCGGAACTAACCGGAACCGGGCCCAAGTTCTGGCCCGGTTCCGATTGCCAAACGCAGCGTTACAGGGTTTTGATGGGGTCATCAAGGACTTCCTTTAAGTTGTTGTACAATTAAGGTCTAGTCCGTCTATTGAGCATCTCCTAGAAGTATGTGCAAGCATTATCTAACCTATTCTCCTAACATGATGGTTTCAGTATATCTCAGTTAACCGTAATGAAACCGAAAACCACATAACAATTTCAGCAGCAGCATCCATCGCCTAACCTTGTATGTTTCATAATATAATCAATTATCTTCACATCAAACGAATACGTGGTAATATATACACGAGAGTAACAAATGAAGTTGTTCTGAAGCAGGTTGTGATGAGATAAACTTAGTTCTTCTAAAGCAGGTTGTGATGCTTTGGGTGTGAAAACTGAAAATAAGTTATGAAGAATCTTCATTCTAGGTATAAAATTGGCATATTATCAAATTACACCAAAGAAAATCTGATATAAATGAAGTCCAAGGCTTCAGTTTCCAACTCTAAGCTGAATCTCCAGTCATAAAACCTGCCCCTCCAACATCATTTACTATGTAAAATAAGCATTCAGTAACTACAAATGACATTAGCATCTCATGACTGGGAAACTACAAAATGGAATTCAGGACGATAATCATCCATGGCCCTCATTCATCCCACTCTCTTTGCTGATTATCAGTCTGAAATGCAGCGTGGTTGTTCTTGGGCTTCTGATTTTAGTCACAAAACAAATTATAAAAATTAACGAAATTACTATCTATTTGAGTCGAAAATAAGAACATCGCAGCAATATAAAGATGAGGAAAACAAAAGACAGTGCATGTACTTGCTTGTCCAAATATGGTGTGAAGAATTTTTTTGTATTATTATAACTCTGTACTAACAATTTGTTTGTCAGTAATGCACAAGTATTGTTCAGTACTTTGCTAAAGAACGCCTATGGAACTACAAGTTGTTGGTGACTGAATCCAGCATTGCTTGTAATGGATGCTGTGCAGCGGTTTGCGCCAAGCGAACAAAGCAACACCCTGATCTCCGAATCTTTAGCCATCCTCCTATTCAAAAGAGAAAGAACGTGCTCCATGAATAATGCATTGCATGGCAAAGTAATTGGGCGATCACCAGGCAATCCAAACTCATCTTCTGATACTTTGAGAAGTTCCTGAAATATCGGATTTTCGAGGAATGCAAGGGGAACCATGAACCTCGAACCATCTTCAGTATATACAATGAAATGGCCTTTGTCGGCGACCAAATGAGCTTCCGATTTGATCGAGTGGAAAATACCTTTCCTTGCCTTCTCGACTAACCTCTTGGGACTCAACATTTTTAATAGGATGTGAACTTGGTGGAAGTCTGAAGAACTTCAATTGCTACAAAATTGTTGGGATATATTCTTGGAAGAACCAAATTGGAGGCATCTACTTATACACAGCATATGACACCTCAGTGCAGATCTGTAGCTTTCTGTTTGCTGGGTTAGCAAAGGGCAAAGCCATGAGCTATCACGAGATAGGTGACAAATGTGATAACCTTATGTCTAGAGTTTGCTGGGCAATTCCTTTATGAGGTTGGATAATGTGTTTGTGGTTGGATTTCAGATCAACTTTTAGGACCTTACCATGACCACTAGTCCTTTACACAAATGAAACTAAAATATCACACTAGTGGTTTTGACAAATCCAATAGCTGTACACCAGGATTTTGGGTAGGCAATTCCTTAATTTGATGGTGGGTACTGCTTGTATAAGATGATAGCATTAAATCACCCTTGATTTCTAGGTGATGAAAAGACATGTAGGCTCCATGAAAATGATTTTAAAGATACATCTGATCTGACTGACCTGGGGACAAGCAAGTAGTACTGGACTTTGATTCTCCTCAATTATTATGCAATTTTGTGTGGCAATCGGAAAGTGCTTGTTTTCTGAATAATATTGTCATAAATTGTAAAATTTTACTATCAGTGTTTGGAACCTAACAACCATAAATATTTAGATTACACCTTCATTGTGCAGCATGCTAAATTGGTAAAACCATATGAACATACCAAGTTCAACTAGATAAATCAATATACACTTGGTTAATGCTATCGGAAGCTTAGTTATCACAAAGCATTTTTGTGTTGTTTAGTATAAGTTGAAAATATCGCAACCAAAAATATGACATAGCAACCAAAGTGTTTCTGAAGTAGGTTCCCTGATCAGCAGAGACTGATCCAAAACTTATTTGCAGAACTTTTGTAGATGCTAACTAGTAAATGAAGCCTTTTATCTAGCAAATTTTAGTGAAAAAAATCTTTGATTCCATTTCCTTTTCATTCCTCCTGTAAAATACAGAATTATGCTGCGGGCTTTTGAGTTGGCTGGTTTGTTCATTCTGGGAACTCGTCCTTGAATTGTGAGTGCTTATTGTTGAAACTTACAAATACAACATTAAATTCTATTGTGTGGGTGCACCACAACTGAAATTAGGTTTTCTTTAGCAGGATTGATTTCTCAAATGGATGTGGACTTGCATCATAAGAATGTGTAATTAATTTCGAACATAATGACCATGATCCCTAACACAGTGACTGCATGCCGTAGTTTTTTATTCTTAAACTTTTTTTCCAATTAGTACATTTAGTAGCTGATCATTGATGTGAGGAATATCAACCAATAGTCATATAACAGAATGCACTGAACTAAAATAACAGTGAGCTTTTTGTTCTTGAAAGAAATTGCAATTTATAAAATAAAAGAAAACAATTAGGAGAACTTGGATATCCAAGAGTATGATATTATATATCTCGGTAATGCCAATAGGATGATTCAGTATCTGATCACAAACATATTATCCACCACCATAAAGGAATTGCCTACCAAACTTTGGACATACAGCTATCAGATTATCACCACCTCTTGCTAGCACATGGCCTAGGCCCCTCCCCAACCCAACATATTGAAAGCTATTGGTCTACATTGTGGCACCATATGATCAATATAAGTAGAGACCACATTTGGTTCTTCCAAGCAACAAATCACACACAAATTTCTAGCATTCTAAGGTCTTCAAGCATTGGCTTCTCATCCAAGTGCCAATCCAATCAGCAAAATGTTGAGTCCCAAGAGACTAGTTGAGAAGGCAAAAAAAGGAATTTTCCACTCGATCAAAGCAGATGCTCATTTGGTTGCAGACAAAGGCCATTTCATCGTATATACCGAAGATGGTGTGAGGTTCATGGTTCCCCTCACATTCCTAGAAAATCCGATATTTCAAGAGCTCCTCAAAGTCTCAGAAGATGAGTTTGGAATTTCTGGTGATCGTCCAATTACTTTGCCATGCAATGCATCATTCATGGAGTACGTTCTCTCCCTGTCGAAGAGGAGGATGGCTAAAGATGTGGAGGGGGTATTACTTACCTCACTTAGCGCAAACCGGTGCTCTTCCTCCTTGTTGAGCAATCCTAGATTTGATCACCAACAGTTTGTAATGTCATAGACTCATAGGCATTGGTGGTCACTTGTATAGCAATTTTGTACACTGCTGACAAAAATCAACAGTAAAGAGATATATATTTTTTAATCAGCCACTTTGTCCAGAAAATTTGTGCACATAATCTTCATTTAACTTAAATACTGCAGAAGCCAATTCTCCCTTTGGCAATTTCCAGGCTATTATTTGTATATTTTTTCCTTCAGTCGGTAACATCTGTATACTTTTGATTTATAAAGTACAGCTAAAAAGGATTTCAATGCATGGGAATGAGCATTAACAGAAGATTCCGATCTGAACCCCAATTTTCCTCAAGTAGATTTGCAATTGGATGAAATGAAATTCAAAAACTTAGCAGAAGAAACTTATAGAAAATAATAACTAAGCATCACTTTGATCAGAAATTCTGTGGAAATATCTACACGATCAAATGTACATTTTGACTAATTTTCCCCGTACAATATTAGATGAATCTGGTCTTAGAATGGGAAGATGAACAATTGAAGTATGTTAAGAACTTTTATCTTGAGAAAAACATGAAATACGCAAAATGTAATACATCCATAGATGTGGAGTCTATGTGCTAATTAGTCTAGTCTATGAAAAACCTGCAAGATATTGTATGTCGAAAGCCTGTTAGACTAAAAAATTGAAAATTCTGCAGTATTCTAAGAATGTTAATGGGATGTTTGATCTCCCATTTATTCTTTGAATGAGTTTCTTGGAAGCACTTTCTACCCAGATATATTGAGATTTGATTCTGTGGCTTCAGTCTCCAAGTCTGAGTTAAATTTTCTGGGCATATCACCTGCAGCCACAACAGCAACATTTGAGTTTCTAGCCATAAAACATGCCCCTTCCACCCATGATCAGGTAATAAACCCTCGGTAACAAGTTGTTCATAGATTTGAGGAGTACAAATTACGTTTTCTCATTATTGAACAAGCTACAAAATGGAATTCAAGGCACTGCTATCCTGATCCTCATTGTTTTCCAATTTTTAGTCTATGATTCAAATAGAAAGATACGGATGTATCATGGCCAAGTAATTGGAAAGTATCGTTGATCATCTTTTCCATGCATGATACCACCCTCTTTGTTGTAGTGGATCAGTTTAGCTTATCAAGCAAAAGTTTTACAGCTCAATAAACTTACTAATTGCTTCTGAGTTAAAAGTAAGAATATCTTCCATAAACTAAAAAAAGAATCCTCATTTTGTTTAAGAAAGAACTTGCAACTTAAAAGTAAAAGAATAACACATTTAGCAGCACTTGGATATCCTGTATGTTATGATTAAGAGTATGAATAGGTTGAATGAGATTGCATGATTTTCCAAACTTAAAATTTTCTGCACTATGTTTTTCCATTTACGGTTGAATGAGATTGCTATATATTGCATTCTATGCAGCTGCTGTAATCCATATTTCAAGTCCCAGGCTTCAGTTTCCAACTCTAAGCTGAATCTCCAGTCATAAAACCTGCCCCTCCAACATCAATTACTATGTAAAATAAACGTTAAGTAACTACAAATGACATTAGCATCTCATGACTGGGAAACTACAAAATGGAATTCAGGGCAATAAACATCCATGGCCCACATTCATCCCACTCTATTTGCTGATTATCAGTCTGAAATGCTGCGTGGAAAGATAACTATTGTTCTTGGGCTTCTGATTTTAGTTAAAAAACAAATTATAAAAATTAACCAAATTACTATCTATTTGAGTCGAAAATAAGAACATCGCAGCAATATAAAGATGAGGAAAACAAAAGACAGTGCATGTACTTGCTTGTCCAAATATGGTGTGAAGGCAATTTTTGTATTATTATAACTCTATACTAACAATTTGTTTGTCAGCAATGTACAAGTTTTGTTCAGTACTTTTGCTAAAGAACGCATATGGAACTACAAGTTGTTGCTGACTGAATCCAGCATTGCTTGTAATGGATGCTGTGCAGCGGTTTGCACCAAGTGAACCAAGCAACACCCTGATCTCCAAATCTTTAGCCATCCTCCTCTTCAAAAGTGAAAGAATGTGCTCCATAAAGAATGCATTGCATGGCAAAGTAATTGGACGATCACCAGGCAATCCAAACTCATCTTCTGATACTTTGAGAAGTTCCTGAAATATCGGATTTTCGAGGAAAGCAAGGGGAACCTTGAACCTCGAACCATCTTCAGTATATACAATGAAATGGCCTTTGTCGGCGACCAAATGAGCTTCCGCTTTGATCGAGTAGAAAATTCATTCCTTGCCTTCTCGACTAACCTCTTGGGACTCAACATTTTTAACAGAATGTGAACTTGGTGGAAGTCTGAAGAACTTCAATTGCTACAAAATTGTTCGGGATATGTTCTTGGAAGAACCAAATTGGAGGCATCTACTTATACACAGCATATGACACCTCAGTGCAGATCTGTAGCTTTCTGTTTGCTGGGTTAGCGAAGGGCAAAGCCATGAGCTATCACGAGATAGGTGACAAATCTGATAACCTTATGTCTAGAGTTTGCTGGGCAATTCCTTTATGAGGTTGGATAATGTGTTTGTGGTTGGATTTCAGATCAACCTTTAGGACCTTTCCATGACCACTAGTCCTTTACAGAAACCAAACTCCATATCACACTAGTTGTTTTGACAAATCCAATAGCTGTACACCAGGATTTGGGTAGGCAATTCCTTAATTTCATGGTGGGTACTGCTTCTATAAGATGATAGCATTAAATCACCCTTGATTTCTAGGTGATGAAAAGACATGTAGGCTCCATGAAAATGATTTTTAAGATACATCTGATCTGACTGACCTGGGGACAAGCAAGTAGTACTGGACTTTGATTCTCCTCAATTATTATGCAATTTTGTGTGGCAATCGGAAAGTGCTTGTTTTCTGAATAATATTGTCATAAATTGTAAAATTTTACTATCAGTGTTTGGAACCTAACAACCATAAATATTTAGATTACACCTTCATTGTGCAGCATGCTAAATTGGTAAAACCATATGAACATACCAAGTTCAACTAGATAAATCAATATACACTTGGTTAATGCTATTGGAAACTTAGTTATCACAAAGCATTTTTGTGTTGTTTAGTATAAGTTGAAAATATCGCAACCAAAAATATGACATAGCAACCAAAGTGTTTCTGAAGTAGGTTCCCTGATCAGCAGAGACTGATCCAAAACTTATTTGCAGAACTTTTGTAGATGCTAACTAGTAAATGAAGCCTTTTATCTAGCAAATTTTAGTGAAAAAAATCTTTGATTCCATTTCCTTTTCATTCCTCCTGTAAAATACAGAATTATGCTGCGGGCTTTTGAGTTGGCTGGTTTGTTCATTCTGGGAACTCGTCCTTGAATTGTGAGTGCTTATTGTTGAAACTTACAAATACAACATTAAATTCTATTGTGTGGGTGCACCACAACTGAAATTAGGTTTTCTTTAGCAGGATTGATTTCTCAAATGGATGTGGACTTGCATCATAAGAATGTGTAATTAATTTCGAACATAATGACCATGATCCCTAACACAGTGACTGCATGCCGTAGTTTTTTATTCTTAAACTTTTTTTCCAATTAGTACATTTAGTAGCTGATCATTGATGTGAGGAATATCAACCAATAGTCATATAACAGAATGCACTGAACTAAAATAACAGTGAGCTTTTTGTTCTTGAAAGAAATTGCAATTTATAAAATAAAAGAAAACAATTAGGAGAACTTGGATATCCAAGAGTATGATATTATATATCTCGGTAATGCCAATAGGATGATTCAGTATCTGATCACAAACATATTATCCACCACCATAAAGGAATTGCCTACCAAACTTTGGACATACAGCTATCAGATTATCACCACCTCTTGCTAGCACATGGCCTAGGCCCCTCCCCAACCCAACATATTGAAAGCTATTGGTCTACATTGTGGCACCATATGATCAATATAAGTAGAGACCACATTTGGTTCTTCCAAGCAACAAATCACACACAAATTTCTAGCATTCTAAGGTCTTCAAGCATTGGTTTCTCATCCAAGTGCCAATCCAATCAGCAAAATGTTGAGTCCCAAGAGACTAGTTGAGAAGGCAAAAAAAGGAATTTTCCACTCGATCAAAGCAGATGCTCATTTGGTTGCAGACAAAGGCCATTTCATCGTATATACCGAAGATGGTGTGAGGTTCATGGTTCCCCTCACATTCCTAGAAAATCCGATATTTCAAGAGCTCCTCAAAGTCTCAGAAGATGAGTTTGGAATTTCTGGTGATCGTCCAATTACTTTGCCATGCAACGGCGGCGAAGGAGGGGAAGGTGGAAGAGCAGCGGCTGCGTGCGAGGGCTTGAAGCCCACCGGCGGCGATTCTTTACAACGGCGGGTCGTGTCGTAAACCCCGGTAACGTATCGGGGGTTCGGGACAACACATTTTTTTTGTTTATTTTATTTTATAATAATCACAAATTTAATTATTAATCCGATTAAAAATAATTTATTCGAAGAGCATACATTATATCTTATTAACATTTTAAAATTAACTTAAAATAAAACTACAACGAAAACATAATGTGTGCAATTATATTCTACAATAATAATTATTTTTTTATATTTCGAACATGAGTGGAAATGATATGCGATATGTTTCTAGTGATCTTCTTGATTAATATTTTAATCGGATTTTTATATTTATTTGGAAAACCCCTTCTATTTTTACTATTGTATACGTTTACCAATATTTAATGATAATTATTTATAACTTTAGCTTAATGATTTTTTTATTGATATGTATCTACACAATTTATATCATGTGTTTATTAAGTAATTATGCACATTGAAATGCATTCAATATATATATATATATATATATAATATATATAATTCAAAATAATACATTTATATCATTTTATTGAGGTAGAATTTTATTAAGTTTCTCGGGTAACTTTTAAATAAATTACCTTAAATGTTTTCAGACTTCAAAAAGTTTTTCTTATACTGGATCAAATAGACTTTTCTTAGGTTATCCACTAAATTTTGAATAATAAATTCACAAAAAAATAATAACTATTATCCACTCAATAATAATACTCCAAACAAACAATCTCGATAAGTTTATGAAAAGATGACACTTTGGATTTTAATTATGAGGTTGGGGAGCCTACTTAGCAGTTTTGTTAAGTAGGCTCCTTAGCGGTGATTCACACCGTCAGATGCGAATCTGACGGTCTGAGATGAAATATAAAAATTTAAAATATTTTTTAAAGATTTGATCTCAAACCATCATATTCGTATCTGACGGTGTGAATCACCGCTAAGGAGCCTACTTAGCAAAACTACTAAGTAGGCTCTCTTTCTCCTTTAATTATATATACTAGCTAGGATAGTTTTTTTTTTCTAGAAGTAAACTTGTTGCTTATAGTGATAGCTTAATAATACGTCACGTAGTGGATTTTTCTCCACCATATATTGTAGTAAAAATAAAAGGAAATCGCTTTTTAGCCAATAAAAAAGAACAAAAATGTTGGAAGGGAAATCCTTATTCTAAAATGACACATTCTTGGTCGGTTCCTGGATCATCCAGTTTCAGCGCAATCGAATCATTTTTTGTCAGATTGAGAATGTTGTACAACACATTTTTTTTCTTCTACGGAAGTAAAATTTTGGGTAGGCGAAAAGCCCTGCGTGAGTGAACTTTTACATCTAAGTTTTACATGTACATGAGCTCCTAATAGTTATATATACATGAATGACAACCGCAATCTCGGTGGTCATCCTTTTCCCTCTCAAAAAAAAAAGAAAATGACAACGAAAACTCTCAACTTCATGCTGCATTATTCATATAACAAAGTAATTGGTTAGATAAATAGAAGAAAAATATACATATATAAAAGAAATTGATTAGAGGCACTATCGAAAAAAAAAGGAAATTGATTAGAGGGGAAATTGTTATACAGGTTGACAAAAAAAAATCATATGTACAGGAAAATTGAAAAATTAAATATGAGGGCACAGAACTATATTGCCCTATGAACTGTATAATTAGTACAAGCATGATAGCAGGGCATCACAGGATTTGATGTGGAATTCTGTATCACTTAGCAGAAAGAATAATCAGAGAATGGCTAAAAGAAAGAGGCACATTATCCTGATGGCAGTTGGGATGGGTTGCATAAATGACGGATTTATAAGAGGTGGTGAGAGCTCCGTGATCTCTGAGCCATTACCACTTCCCTTTGATGCCTCCGGATTGTATATGTGAGGTTGAGCAGATGTGTTTCCTATATTTACAGGGACGGGACTTGAATCTTCGGCATCATAACCTGGAAAACAAAATATAGCATCAATCATATGGACATTTGTGTCTGATCATACTTTCTTTTTTTTTTTTGGAAACGCATACTCACAGTTGGACTTTTTCCACCCTAAGATCCCTTTCTCGCGATCAAAGACAATGTGAAGACCAGTGAGGAAATTCTCTGCATGTTGTTGTAGGTATAAGTGAACCGCAGAAAATTCATGTCACAGAGCAAAGAACTTTCAAGTGGAAAAAAAATTCTGTTTGCCAGGATGGATCAAGATCTTCTGCTTAAAAGATCAAAATATTCAGGTAAGTTCATACGAGATGATTATACTAACTGCAAAATACATCCATTAAGCCCAAAGTTCTAGATCGACCTGGCCCACCTCCTCAGCCCAACCTATTCACAAGATGAACCAGGAAAATGGGCTGAACCAGGCTGCCAATTAGCTCCTATGCATGAACACTCTTCCTATGAAGGATTTAATATCAATTGTGGTTGATGGTGTTGGACTGAATGATAGTAAAATAAATATGCATGAAATCTATGAACTGTGAGCAACATGAACTTACGCCCAATTATGTTCAAATTGCTACTCTTGACAACTGCCAAACAATATACATACTCCTGTTGCTGCAAGTAACACAGTAAATTACAAATTCATTAAGCAGGATATTTGCAACCTTGGTGGCATAAAATGGCACAAAAAACACTAAAACAGGCATACCTGAACTGAAATAGCAATAATTGGATCAGTAACTGGAAATTGGCTTCCAGTTCTAGTTGTAAAACTAATATCAGGAAACCGACTCTTAGCAGCATGAGGGCTGGAACAATGAAATTTATCTTTAGATATGTCTGTCAAGGATATCTCGCATATTGTAAATGAAATATGCTGCTCAAGGATTAAAAGGTGCACCTCATAGAATAACAATACTCAAAAGGGATTCCAGAAGCAGGCGTATAATGGTTATCTTTCACAAGTGCATTGAACTGTAAAGGAAAAAAAAAAGGGGGAGTTGCAACATATCAAGTAACAATCTTGATTTCATTGTTAAATTCACGAGCTCAGTAACTTACATTCTGTGTTAAAATTGTATAGGCTGGATCTGCTAAATATGCAAATGAGGTGCCAGAATCAATAAGAGCACTAAACGTGATATCTGAGGAACCATTTCCAATGGCAATTCCAGTTATGCTGATGTTATATGTGTTGCTGGCATACACAAGTTGTCCAGAGACCAATATGAACATTGAATGCAATATTGCAAACAAGGAAAATGAACCTTGCCTTAATATAAGATTTCAAATAGCGCCATGCAGACAAATATACTCACTGTATTTCGTTCAAGTTAAAGGGAGTTTCCTTTTGGTCTAAGCTGCCTCTGTCTCCAAAATGGATTCTTCCAATTCCACTTTGCCCAAAACACATAGAAAAAGAATTTGGAGTGAGACCTCTTCTAAACAAGATGCTAGGGACTGATATTTTCTCCATTCCCAACCCAAAAAGTCCATTTGGAGCAGCAGTGTCCAGAAAGGAACCAGTTTGAACCTGTCCACAACTATAGAATCCAATTGATGTTTTGAACTAACAAATGTTGGTTGAAGATCATGAGCATTATTAAAGACATTCTTTATAAATATCTATTACCCGAACACAACGCGTGCTTCAACTACTTCAGTCCGAGAACCTTCTGTTGTTAAATACAGAATGTCCTCAACTAGAAATCCAGAAGAGGAAGTCTCAGCAGATACATATGATATATTGTAAGGGCACACGCTAGTTGATCCATAGCATTGATTTTGCAGTTCACAAAAGCTGCTACTACAAAGAAGTCTTTGGCTTGTCAACGACATATGAGGACTATATATAGAGAGTGATGCATTCTGTACCAACATTTAAGTCGTCAGACAAACATTTGAAACTAATAAATAATAGTTTTACTTGAGGTTGAACCTCTCAAATGCAGAAAGAATGTAAAATTTCAAGAGGAACACATTCATTATTACATAGTTTCGATTATCTCCTATAAAAAGACCATGAAATGTAAAAAATTAACTGTTTAAATTATATTAACTAAGCAAAAGTTAGAAGTCAAAACCTAACTCCAAAATATCTTTTCATAAGCAATCGAGGCATTCGCTATAACAGATAGCCATGTGAGACATGTTTATTAGTTTTCCTTCTAATTGAAACTTTGATTCTTCAACCTATCATTTTTGCATCAACAAGCTTGTCAAACTCTTGAGTCAACTCTTAAACTCTTACGAGTTTAGATCAGTAAAACGAATTAAATCAGTATAAATATCATAGAACATAAATTCTAAGATTCTAGTCATGAGATTTATCATTTTATATAATAGAATTATTTTAAAATTTTAATTATTTAACGTAGTTTTTAAGAATGAAGTTTAAGAAACTAATCAATAAGCCAAAATGATGATGCTTATACATTTTGTATGCCCAATAAAATTGTTTATTTGATTATGATAGCATATATTTATTTTATAACTATATTTCTTTGCTACATAAACTCTTCAACTTTATGATATAAGTTTTTGAGCCAAAAAGTGATTTTACCGAAACTCTAAAGTTCAACAAGCTTGGCCAGAAGGTACATAATCAACATAATTCAATGTCGGGTGCAACTAGTATTACAGTAAGTCAGACTCAGTCAAGGACAAAGTGCCACCAGGAACCACAACTTCAGCTGGCGGCTGGCTGCATAAGGCACAGCTCTATATCAGAGCAGTGTCAATCTGTTTCAACCATTTAAAAACTACTAAATTAAAAAAAGAAAAGAAACAATAGGAAAGTGCTTATTGACTGCTACCATCATCAATATATGTAAGTTGTATTGCTGACAGTATCAACCTGCATTACGGAAAACCTTTTCATCAAAAATTCGTGGCCAAGTAAAACTATGATCACTAGCCAAATGCTCTCAAACAATTATTTTTCCACCTTGTGATTTGAACTTGAGTCCTGTTGAATTCCACTAGACTTAAATTGCAATTGCTCCAAATTGCATACTACCTCAAGAATACATCATTTTTTTTTTCTAGAGCCTCTAAATTGCTCCAACTTTCAAACAATCACAAGTTTAGGGACACGGAAATAGCTCACAGTTCGGTTTCCTGAGGAGATGGCTTGCACGCAACTGGTGCAATCGCAGGGAACCCAGAACAGATCGCTCCCAGTGTCCAGCGCCACCAAGAATGTCGAGCTCGGCGTACCGATCGTCACCAGCGCGTAATGCAAGCTATTCAGTGGCAGGTAACAAGACATCAAATTCACCTCCTAAAACCCAAATTTGTGCACAACCAAGAGAAGTCCGAGGCAGTGGCCTTACAATCCCAGGGAGCTGACGCGGAGCGTGACGTTTCCCTCGGCGAAGGCGAGGTCCTGAGCTCCTCCGGAGGAGGAGTACCGGGAGAGATCGTGACCAGCGAGGGCGGCGTAGTAGTCGACGGAACCCTTCTCGGGCCATCCGCCAGGGAGGCCGCGGCGGTTTGAGTCGGCCCAGCGGCGGACCGGATCGGAGAATCGGTGGTGCACGTCAAAGCCGAAGGAGGCCGCGCACACGCCGGCGAACGACGGAAGTAAGAGGAGAAAGAAGAAATGAAAGGCCATGAGGGGGCGATCACGCGGCTCCGGCGAACGAAGGACGTCGGCGGAAGTGCAGATAACGAAGCATGGACGGAGCAAGTTCTCCGGCGCCGGCGAGGAGGTGGNCACATTATTTTAATTTATATATATATATATATATATATATATAAATTAATAAGATATGTACTATATTAACATCTCACATTAATATATATAATAATTTAATACAACTATTTTTAATTATAAAATGTTAAATAAATTTTAACAATTAAATATTTTTTTTACAAGAGTATAATAATTTAATAAACTCGTGATGGTAGTCATTTTTGAATTAAAAGGAAAAAATATTTTGAATTTATTGTCAATGAATAATAATTTTAGGATATTGCTATTAAGACGTGAAAATTAAAAAAAATAAATAATAAAATAAATTATAAAATTTATATATCTATTTAGTTGCTTTAGTGGTTTAGGTGAGTTAAATATTTCATTTGACCAAGGTTCAAATCTCACCATAAATACAAAATTATATGCTATTTTTTTTTAAATTTGGAACTCGGCAGGTCTAACATGGGTTTATTTAGTTCAATCCGAGTTTTGATCGAGTTTGACCGGTTTAAAATGGTTCAATAGGGTATTCAGTTTCTATTTGACCCACTGGCCAATTGGAAGCCCGAATATCGGTCTGACCGATTCGACCGATCGGTCCGATCTGAATTTTATAACATTGGTTTATCGAACTCAAAATTATTAATTTTTATCAGTATAAAATATAACTCCGATAATCATTTATATTAACCAAAATTAATTATTTAAAATATTAAATTAGATTATGCAAATTAAATTCAGGTAGAATTTAAATTTTAACTTTTTTAAGTTAAATATTATATTTAATAAATTACTAAGTTTTGTATTTATAATAAATTAAATATTCGACTTAATAATATAGGATTGGTGAACGAGTTATGTGGAGGCGGCCGTCAAAATTTATAATTATAACTTAAAGTATTCATGACGGTCAATTTTAATTATAATTATATTTCAAATGCCCTTTATGATTCTCAATAACCACGATATAAAAAAAAAATTTCAAAGTTTGAAAATAACATTAGGGTTCTCGAACAATAACAAACCCTTGGTTGGCACACCTGATTAGCAGGGTGTGTTCCGAGTTGAGGGACGATGGAGTTAATAACCTCGAGCTCGAATTTCGGAGTCGTCAAATTTGGCCAGAGAAATATCATTTCTGTTCTTTCACCTCGACTCCGATTTAGTCGGGTGCTAATAATTTTGGACATCGAAAGCTTTTTAGAGGTAAAAAAAAGTGACGGAGTATATTGAAGAAAAAACATATAATATCCAAAAAAAAGGTTAGGTGCTATTGTTCGCTACTTATTAGAATATACTAGCATGACACTCGCGCTATGAATACATTAACGGTGATTGTTAATTAAATATTAGCACCAAAGTTAAGCTTTTACATTCTAATAAATGACATAAATAATTACTTAAGCAAATGAAGAAAGTAATTTTTTTTCAGTCTTGTGTTATTTTCTGACGTCACAATGATTTTATTGGCTAGTGGTTACTGAATAATTAATTACTCACATCAATGTTAAATTAGTTAGGACTACCATAATAAGACATATGATATGATAAATAATATTTAGAATTTTAAGTTCAGGCTCACAATTTTGTTGGAGATATTTATATAAATAAGGAATTGAAGAGTCGATCCCTATGAGAAAAAAAACAACCGAGAAAATTCATATTCTTATAAAAAATGAAAAAGATAATAATTTTATTTCATAATCATATTGAATATTTTAGTAATTATCTTTATAACAGATGTCGTATTGCATTTTAAATATATTTTACATACATATAATCATAATCAATAAACAGATTATCATCATCCTATATTTTTATACGGTTTAGGATTTATAGGAAATATTTTTTACTATAATATATAAATTAACATTACAAAATTACATAAGATTTTGAGGATGATCATAGATTCATGGTTTTATGACTAAACCCAAATGAAAAACAAATGTCAAGTAGCGTTAAAGTGTTTCAATCGCTATTTGTGAATATAATAGATAAAATAAAACGAAAAGCTTATTGAAAAAAAATGTCATAGAGAAAAATAAAAGTTTTTTTTCAAATTTTTTGTTCAATGAGTAAAACTTGATATATGTCTAAGGTTATTAGCATCCGACTAATTTGATGTTCAGATAGGCACGACGAAAATAAATTTTGGACAAATTAATAGCTCTAGAAATCGAACTCATTGATATTAGCACTCATAATCCACTTGAGCATAAACTCGTTAATTATTTGTGTCAACCGAATTTAATTTTTCTTAATTTATAAATTGTGTTTGTCATGTGTGAATAAGTAAAAAATAAAATAAACTTTATTAAAATAAAATAACCCAAAGAGTCTAGAACTATTTCTTAATTTGTGTTTGTCATTAGAATGCCGCTGAGTCTTGAATTATTAATTTTTGAAGTTCAATAAATTAAGAAATATTGTACGATAAATACAAAATTTAATTATTCAAATGAAACAAAGAATAATTTGCAGTAAAAAATTTCAACATATAAGATATTTCAAAATTTATTTGGCATAATAAATAAATAAATTTTACCTATTGCAAATGAGTTCTTGAAGGTTCACAACGAGGGGAGAAGGCACACAAAATAATAATGATTAATTGAGATTAGATGGGCGAAAAAATTGTTGGGGTTGCTATAAATGGAGTTTTGTTTTTCTAATTTCAATTATTCCTTTCCAACCAATTACCTTGAGATTATTGTTGATTTTCAAACCACTCACATTTTAGTTGTCTTATAAAATAAAAATGCTAAAATATATTAAATAAAAGTGATAAAAATATAAGAAGCATCTTTTGTAATTCTCAGTTTTGTTAATTGAATCAATTCTTAAAATTTTCAACGTTATATACTACATGTCTATTTATTTTTTGTTTCAAAGGATTTACTCGATTACTTAATTTTTTTATATAATTATTTCTTTTTTGTTTGTTGCCCCACAGTATCCGAGGCTACTAACATCCGATTAATTTATGTCATTCCGGGTCGAACACCTGGCTATGATGGGTGAGGCTCCTAATGAAGAATTACTGCATACAGCGGAGCTCGAACTCGAGACTTTCTTTAAACGAGGTGAAACTCCTTACCACTCCATCCCGACCCGTATATAATCATTTCTTTAACTAACTTTTTGCTCATGTCAACAAATAAAAGCATAACCATTGTAATTATGACTTATTGGAAAACTCATTTGACGATAATTTGATTAACTTTTTACAAATATTTGTGGACACATGATGACATTTATACACGACAAAATATGACATTCTTCTTGTTACTATATTCCTTTTAATATAGGATATATTTTTTATTTATATCTATTTTGCATTAAGGATATATTAATTTTCATTTATCTTTTTGGGATACATTCTAACACATTTTTATACGAAAACTTGTATTAAAGAAAAATATTTATGCATTTCGGAATGCTCTGGGTGGGGTATTTTGTTCAAAGCACAATTTAATTTTTTTTTTAGATATCATTTTAGTAATAATTCTTTTAGGATCACAAATTTTATGGATAAAAGGTTACTTCATTGAAAGTAAGTCAGTTCACCTATAACGCCCCCCCC
>LTAE01001222.1:0-31997 GCA_001647135.1 Pontederia paniculata | reverse complement strand
CCCCACCAACCCCCACCAAATGACCTCACGACGCTACATGGACTTTCTTCGACGTCATATAGATCCAAAAAAAAATTATAAAGAAATAAAATAGATTCATGACATATAATTTAAATCTAATATCGAAGCGGAAATATATAAGGATAACATAAATGATAAATCATGACAGTGAAAATACATATTAAATCTATAAGTACAACAGCATAATTGACGGTCAAACATAAGACTCATATCATACTTGAGCTTAGGCTCATTTGACTCCTAACATATTCAAATAATAAGTTGATTAGACATAATAAAATAATTACTTAAAATACTAAAAGATATAGACATAATCATGTGCAAAATAAGACCGTCATGAGCAAACTACCGTCAAGTCCATCATACATCATCACATGCATGGATCCAGAAGCAGGAGAGATGGAAACACGTCAGTTAAAATATGTAAAGATCGACCTACAGCGTGAAACATACTCATCATATAATATTCATCTTGATTATAAACAAAATTTTAAGCATAGATCAATAAAAGATCAAGATAGCATGAAGCATATACATAACATAAACATGATATACATCAAATATTTTATACATGAGACATATAAACAAATAAATATCTTATGTTCATGTTCATCATTCTTTTCATCTTTACTTTTTTTCATCTTTGAGTTTTCTTTTACTCATATCTTAATCAATTCTTATCTTTATATGAAGAGTATCGAGTAACATCAATATTTTTTGGCTAAGTAGACCAAATCCTACTTATTGGGTCCTTTGTGAGAAGCTCAAACACTATTGCTAGTGAAATGCTTAATCCTCCAAAGAAATGTTATTAACTATTTCCCCTTTTATTGATATGTCTCAACTAATTCATCATATTTCATCTTTTTTATAATACATTAAACATAGCAAACATTAATATATATTTTAACATAATTATGATTTTATATGCAATTAGATGTCTATAGGTGATTATCAATCATCAAAAAATGGTTTGCTATCCTACCAGAGTATAAAACGTAGCATATAAATCGATCCAACAATGAATTAAAAGGATAACATTATGATAAACATATTTAAAATAAAATTTAAATGATCGAAATACATTATTATGGACTTCACGACCCGTGATGGATTCATCATGATTGTCAGCCTCGTTTGAAAATTTTCAAAATTTTGAAGAAGTGCTTAGTTGCTTTAGATCACAAGAAAAAAACTTAATTGCTTTAGATCACAAAAGATCATCTTTGACAAAAAAAAATGAATAAAAGTAATTTAAAATTGTATCACCAACCACTCAAACATTAGAAAGTAACCCATGCTTTTTCAGAAGCTCTGTCAAAAAATTCTTTCAAACTCAATTTAAATTGCTAGAAAAATTTTATTGATGTAAAACATGTATCAGTAGTTGTCACTTGGTCAACTTTTTTTAGAAAAAAAAAGCAATAAAATGAAAATTCAATAGACAAAAAATATCCAAATAGTTGAACACAATCAATTAATCTAAGCAAAATCAGCAAAGAAAGCAATTTGAGAGCAATTCAAAAAAAAAAATAATAATTAATGCTTTGTTACATATATATATATATATATATATATATATATACATTATTTATATTCAAAACGATATTATTATTATATTCTTTGTTCGAAAAAAAAAGAAACATTTTAAGGGCTTAATAAGACATTGGGGGAAGCCCATTGGGCCTTGGTGTCTTTTCTCGCTATATTTTTCCTACAGCGGCTGTCACGAGCGCCGCCGCCGGAGCGCAGCGATCGATCGAAAGAGATGGGCATTAGCGCCGGGAACGCCTTCAACGCCTTCAAGGCGCGGGTGGGGATCGAGTGGAGCCCCAAGCTCTACATCACGCTGGTGCGCGGGCTCCCGGGGACGCGCCGCCTCCACCGCCGCACCCTCGCCGCCATGCGGCTCCGTGTGTCCTATCGCACCGTCGAGCACCGCACCACCCCCTCCCTCCTCGGCATGCTCAACCAGGTACTTCGACCTACCGCGTTTTGCCCTTTCGCTATTTGGGGTGCATCGGCGACGCTGATGGCTGAGTGTGTTTTGGATGAGCAGGTGAAGAGGCTGGTGGCGGTGGAGACGGAGGAGATGTACAACGCGAGGAAGCAGCAGGACGAGGCCCGTCGCGCACTCCGCCCACCTATCGTCATCAACCATTTCGCTCCTCCGCCTCCTGCTTCAGCATCCGCTGCAGCGCAGTAGATTGCATCCGTTTCGCCGCTGCACAATTAGGTCCGTCTTGGTGACCCATTTCTATGAGTAATGCATTTCCTACATTTTTTTCTGCCAAAAGCTATACATGCATTCGCCACTGGACACCAATCTTTTGTCAGTAGAAGTTACTGCTTATTACATGAAATCTTAAGATACTGGTTGTGGACTCCTTAAGCAAAGATTCAAATTTATGACTGTAAGCAGATGAGAACTTCAAGACCTTCAAGGTGTTCACAGTTATGCCACTTCAGGGGTTATCTGAATATATATGACTGGAGATATGGTGTATGATTTTATTGCCAGTCTAAATATATTTTATCTTTCAAGGTCTTTCTTTGTGGTATTCTTTGTTTCCTATTAGAGTTGTATACTAGGACAAGCAGACTTTTTCTTTACTGCCCGAGGGTGAATGAACATGTCTAAGGCTATTTGTCCAACCAAGAGTGTAGAGTGTTAAAGGTTAATCCTCTCCGCCTATTTACATAGGAAATATTAGTAGGTTCGGGAAACATTTGGCTAAGTAATTTTTAGAAAGGATTTCTGGTTAAGTTATGTCTACAACATATTATAGAAATCATGGATCCTCTTACTATTATAATCTGTATGTGCTGAATTTATATGGATGATAGGCTACCTTTTCCATGAAACCTAAGCTGTGCTCTATTTAGATGTTTCTAAGATTTAGCTTACCTGAGAAGCGCATGGCTGATTGACCTATGTTATAACTGAAACCTCATATCTATATACGTATACATGGATGACTAGACAACACCAGCCATCCTTTTGCCCGTGAAAAAAAAAAAATTGAAACCTCATATTTATCCCCCAATAAACTCGACCGTCTGCCAGTCCATTTGGTTATACATTTCTGATTGACCTAAATTATAATTGAAATATTTCCCCTAAATTTGACATAATTGAACATACTTAACGTTCATCACTTGTATGTTTGTTGTTGTATATGCAGCAGTGTCCATTGCAAGAGAGGACTTTTAGTTGCTTGCTTTTCGTATGTGTATGGGTTGAAGTAATGAATTACTTATATGGCCTTTTGCTTTTTCCTTTCTCATTTTCTAAAATCTGAAATCAATGGTCCCAAATTAAAAGATTAATGAAAAATAGTTTAACAAAATAGCTCTACAAAATGAACATATAGATGTTGCATAACTTATTCTTTTTGTATGTTGGCAGTCCTTTCTTATGCATATACTGACAGCAATAAATGATCTATGCAACTATGTTTGCGACCATTATTAATGTTATATGATTAATGAGAGGTGTTAGTGACATTTACTTTGAGATACAGAAACAAGAACTAGCTTTGAATTGCTGTATCCATTGACTAGATGGTAGAATAATCAGAGTGTACATGTGATTTATTAACTTTGTACAACAACAACAACAAAGCCTTATCCCACTAGGTGGGGTGGGCTAGATTTATTAACTTTGTATTTAAGGAAAAATGGATAGGTTTTTCTAAAGAAAAGATGTTAAAACCTTCTCTCTTGTAGATGTTAAAACTGAGTTTTCTTCGGTTATACAGAGGGAGGCATATGAATTTTATTTTAAAACCTTAAGTTTTTTTTCTCTCGAATCAGTAGGCTTCTGATGGTATGAGTATGACCATATGAAGGAAAATCAGCTGGTGTTGATGGGGTTATTGTGTCAGTGTGTTATTGCTAATGTCGAGACGGCCTAGCAACATCGAATTATCGTGCTTGCCGATTAAGTTTGGAAGGTAGGGGTGGTGGAGGTCAGAAGGGGCTATAGATTGGTGTGTGAAACGTTGAAAGACGGGTGACTTGGTTACACTTGTAATGCACTTTGCATCATTAAGAGCTTTATATTTTCTCACTGCTTAAATAATACGTCAAGCATATTTGGCTACCTGAGAGGAGACAGACCCAAAATCTGATCAGATGATGAAACGTCTTTGTGCAGATTATCTGGAAGCCTTTTCCTTCATGTAGCTACTCTTCAAAGTTTGGACTTGCATTCTAGTTCAGTAGCACTGGTGGCG
Organism: Pontederia paniculata; assembly: GCA_001647135.1. Lineage (NCBI taxonomy): Eukaryota > Viridiplantae > Streptophyta > Magnoliopsida > Commelinales > Pontederiaceae > Pontederia > Pontederia paniculata. The sequence goes on along the minus strand of LTAE01001222.1, from coordinate 27,738 downwards.
GCATATATCATAAATGCTTCATGTGGTTGAGAATTCAACTTCTGTGCAAAAGAAAGTACAGAGAGATTTCGAAATAAACTCTGATGGGATGGAAGTACCTGGACAATTGACAACAAAATTGCAACCTATTTTAATGCTATATTGAGTTAGAAGTTCTTAGTAGCTCATTGGAAGGCATGATTTCTCTCTATGCGCTCTGACCTAGAATGCGATACATATCGACATGGTTTTTCATGTGTGAAATCTTGAATTTATGTCCTCACTAAATGCATTTATTGAAAAAGTTCATTTCGGAAACAAGAGATTTAAGGTCTGTTTGATTTCGACAGTTTTCTTCATTTGCAAAGAAAATAAAAAATGATGTTGAAAGCGTGTTTGCCACTTTTTTTAAAAGTACTAAATTAGATTAGATATACAAGCACACATAAATTTTGAATCCAATCATCCACAACTTAAATACATTAGTATTAGGCACCAAAGAGGGGACAGATCTGGTAAATGCATTGGTACAACGCATATGGGCACATTTCTTCTTACAAACAATGTATATGATTACGATTTAGTGAATTGATCGCAGTGGTTAATTGGTTATTGACCTTAGAACAATTTTTTTTAAATACTCCAATTGAATTAGTAATACATGATCAGAAAAAGGATAATCAATTCTTTTCCATGTTTTAAAAGAAATAAAGTAAATATAGGCTTTTGTTTTCCTGAAAAAATGCTCCGCGAAATCCTTTCCGGTGCCAAAGGCATTGAAGTCGCTAGTCGAGCCCTAAGAGATTCGAGTCGATCAGTCTAACAAACAAAGACTACATTTCGAATTGAAAGATCGAAAATTAGTAATCTCGAATCGTCTTAGATAAGAAGAATATTATGTTGCTATTTATCTCAATTCTGAATTAGTCACTAGTCACGTACTAATAACACTGAACATTGAGGGCTTCAAACTAATACCCATATTTATAATTCATGAGGTCCTAATTATACAGCTTTTTGTATGATCTCCTTTCAAGTTGGATTTACTGTCCCCCAAATTGCTCAGATTTACTCATCTGATAGGAAATATGAAAATAGAGGATAATGAGTAATGGTCCACACTCATCATTTACCCTCATGAGCAGCATTCTCTTTTACCCAAAATAAAGATACATAAATGTATACTCGAAATGAAGACAGCTAAAAGTTTATTATGAAAGAGAAATCGTAACTGAAAGGCTGCTTAGTTTCTGAAAATAAACAAAGGATAGCTAGCAAAAGCTGACGAATTATCAACACAATAAGTGGCGTTTCCCACGTGAGGCCGAGCAATAAGCTACAAAAGGAAGGAAACGCCACAGAACTGGACGCCCATTTCCTCCATTCCGCTCTATTGTAACTGAGAATTGCAACCACAATTCGAGCTCTGAAAAGTGAATCCAAGAAAGAAAACGACAAGGTGCCAGTTTCCCCATCTACATTTCATGTCGATGATAATATCTACATCTCGCCATTGCAAATGAGCTTTTTTTTGGTGGGTTGGGGAGTTTGTGCAAAAGAACAGTTCAAGTATGGTGCGTCAGGCTGTGCCTTCAAGTATTGATGTTCCAAGGCTACTTCAATGTTCACAATCTTTCCCTTCATTCTCTATGTGCACAATATTCTTTGTACACATCTAAATCCATGAAGAATTTATTCTCTGTGATACAGATAAAAGGTGGAGATTAAGTTTCAAAACAGAGAGATCCCTCCTATCTGTAGATCAACTAGGATAAGAATCTGGCAAGTTTGACCAGACCACAATGCCAACAAAGTTTGTGGAACAATAGCATCTACCCATTCTGCTGAAGACAATGTCAGATAAACAGCCAATACCAGCTTGCAACAAGGAAAATAACGTATCAAAGGACCCTAGTACTATGTAGTGCCAGACACTAGCTGAAGAAAACAAACTTTAATGGACCTAATAGTTTAAATTTCAGACAGTTGAAGTGAAAATATAAATGAGATCAAATAACATATCAAGATGACCCTAGTACCCAAACTGCAGTGGCTCTAAAAAACAAACTTTGATGGACCTAATGGTTAAAATTTCAGAAAATTGAAGTGAAAATATCAGTGAGATCAAATATCAGATTTCCTAATTGATTGTCAATTAGTTGGATAATGTTTTTATTTATCTCATCTACTTCATTTATAATTTTCAAGTTTGCTGAACAATAGAGCTCTACAAAATAGGGCTCTACTTTATCCCTTTGCTTTTGACACTTGAATTAGATGAACAAATAGTTCCCATATTTAGTTCTGTTTTCTGCATTAGACAACTATCATATATCATGGGACTCCATGTATTTTTTTTTTCTTTTAAAGGGGGAAAAGGATTACTAGGATTGGTTAGTCCTCCATGCATATATGTCCTCCATGCATATATGTATCTATGTATATATATGCATATGATGAACTAAAAGAATGTATATGTGAGGAAAGGCAAAAGTTTAGATATGGGGGACAGTAAGATGTCACATGGACTCCTCCCACTCTCTATGAAAACGAATATGATGCACAATATTTTCTATAAAACACCTCTCTGCTAAAGATGGTGCTATTCCGCTGAAGCCAAATCGCCCAACAGACTGCAAATGATGTGCTAGGGGGCGCTGCGAGCATGGACCAATATCCCGATGGTCCTGTAAGAGCTCTGAAACATCTCCAGTGAATATGGGTCTAGGTCTGCAACGTCAACCTGGCTCCATATCTCCAGTGAAGTAATTCTTAAGGACTCTATGTTACTTGATGTACTACGTGATTCCAATAAATTATCATGCTCTAAACTATTATTTGGATTTTAATGTCAAATGATGCCAAAGGAGGGAAATATCCACTTGCCATCTAGTAATAAAACATACAACTGAAAATTTGAGAGTATCTCACACATGCAAATTGCAAACTCAATGCATTTATGATGCATGGCAATGAAATGATCGCAAACACTTTTCACGAGGGCAACTCTCAAGAAAAAAACTCATCACAAGGACCAATCAAGGATATACCCTTTACAAGGACAACAGGGCCAAGCAAAACCAGGTCAAGAAAAATCAGTCTTCGTCCAGTTCTAATCAGAACAGGATATACAGGTCGTCCCAATGTTTTTACCTTTTTACTTATTTCTCTTAAAATATTACATTATAATTTAATAACATATTTAACACTAATAACCTTATTAAATGACACTTATGAAAGTATTAGACAATAAAATGACATAATGCAATCAACAAAACAAATTTTTTTTTAAAGGAACAAAACATAATTATTATTATCATCTTAATATTATTAAATTTCTTCGACAAGCGACTAATATACCATTGAAGTACAGAATATAATAAAAATATATATTTTACATATAAAGTATGTACATATATATATATATTATATATTATAAACAAGATACAACTTTGATTAAGAATCTTAAAGTTGAAAAGTTATTGATGGTTCAAAATCAACGAATGTGATGCCAAACTTACCTCTGAGGGAGTCACGAATACCAGGCAACCATAATTGAATGAATCATAGGCTCAGAAAGAGTGAAATAACTTGCAGCCAAACTGAGGCGGTGAGGCCAGATAAAACCAGTCACAATACCTTATTTTTGGAGGAAGCCACCATACCTGTACAAGATCTGTAAACATCCATGTAAGGTGAGCTGAAGACCCTTTTTTTTAGAAATGAGCTAAAGACATGTTAACTTAAGCAAAACGGGAAGATATGAAGCAATAAATTGCAAAATGGAACGAAGGATATAAAGGATACATTTTAAACTAACCAGAAGAGGAAAACTTGATATGGTCTTTATACCATGACGCCACAAATATTCGGTATTGAAGTTGTTGCATTGCACATGACAATGTGGTATGGTAGACTGTTCTCCCAGTTGACAAATGTGGCAAAAACAAATTGGACAAAATAACACGTATTTTAATGTTTAAACTTTGAACATAAAATACTAACTCAACCATGTAATACAATTAATTACCCACACTAATGAACACAAAATTAAACCTGAATCTATCATTCATAGTTGATATACATCCCAATCAACATCGAGATTTGAGAAAACCTCATAATCAGTCAGCCCATCTACAAAACTATCAACAGGCTGAATTCCTTCCAAGAGAGATGGCTGCAAGCCATCAGTTCTAGAAGGCAGCACTTTATAAGAAAATAACAACACAAGCGTAAAGATGGCCTGCAACTTTGTGGAGTCTCCTTGGACAGAGAAGAACAGTAACATTGACAGAAGAAACAATACTACACAAAAATGCATGATGCATAAGACCCTATCCATCAGCTTCCCGTCATTACCAGCTGGGAATCCTCGAACTCTGTACACGAATAAGAAGTTGTACTTATCCACCACATATCTGTAACCAAAGTAGATGGCACCCACAGGAACCACGAGTGGAGCAAACAAAGAATAAATCATGGTGAGTGCAAAAATTGTGAGATTGAAGGCATAATACTGTGCAAAGTCAAATGTCTGCTTTGGTACATGGAAGCTCCTGTTTATTGGATACACAGACAGATCATGGACGTCGCCACCATCCAAACCCTCCCCATCAGAAATGAAAGGCATCCGTAAAGTATTTTCCTCATTGTTATGTTCCAGCAGGTATTCTTCGTTTTGTTCTGGAACAAGCTGGATCATGTCATTCTTCTTAAATTTTTTCAGAATGTGCTTTATCCAAGGTACTGGGGCAAGCAAATCAAAGGATATTCCAAGAAAGGCGCTTGTGATGAGAAATGCAAGGGTGGATAGGCACGATCTTGACAAGAAAGAAGCACTCATGTATTGCTCGATCCTTTTGCAATCTGCACCATCCAAGTAACACCTCCCCATCTGAAGTATTGCACCCTCCAGGGATGACTCCACCATTGCACGCAAAAGAATAAGATTTACCAGAAAGAAGCATACCATCTTTAACAATGCAGCCGTCTGTTCTCCGGATACAGTGAGATGACACTCAAACTTGGAAAGATATGAAAGTGCTGATGGGATGATCACATACATGCTCACAAATATAAGAACGTTAGGCAAGAATTGGAGTATTACAGCTCCAAACCAGCTTGAACCTTCAAGCCAACTTAGCCAGGACTGAGCATGGTCCACAGCCTCGGCATTGATTATCCTTGCTGCACTTTTCATTGCACTGATAATGGCAAGCGGCGAACTGCAGAACAGAAGCATTAGAAGGAGGCAAGTATTCACAGCTATCTTGCGCAATTGCAAAGACAATTTGCTCAACCCCAAGTGGTTCCAGTAGATATCTGCAGCCGGAGGGGCCCTCTCCACCCTCCACCTGCTTCTCCCGAGCTGAAGCTCCATCAGTGGAAAGAACCGGCCTATAGGAGTTCTATTTCTTTCCGACCTGAAATCCCTGACAGCCTTATTGGCTGTGTAAACATCCTTAAAGATAACAAATGCAATCCCAGCACCGGGTCCACGTCCATCCTTATAGTCCAAGAGCTTGGTGCGCAGTGCAAGCTTCAAATTATGCAACTTTGTCAGCCTCTCTTCATCTGTAAAACCCAATTTCGACTGAACCACAGTCCACAGCTCATTTGCTTTCCTCCACCACTGGTTCTGCTGTCCAGCGCCCTCCCCTTCACTATGGCCAGACAGGTCCCGTGCGTCCATGCGAGCTTCCAACCAAGAGATCTCGTTCTGGACTTTGGTCCATTTGGCGGCCAAATCTTCCAGGGTGCAGAGATCGAAGGGCACGATCAACCGATATATTTTTCCAGGGTACCGGTGCTGGAGGTACTCTTCCAACGGCGCCTTGTCAGCTGCCAGAGTTTTGGGGATTCCTTGCAACATGATGGTGAAGATCGCGACGGAGCCCGAGTTTGGATCGCTGGGGTTGCCGTTACCGTCGCGGAAGCGGGTGATCCTGAGGTCGTCCTCCATGCGGGAGATCCCCACGTGAGCAAGGGCTACAATGACAGCGGTGAACACAAAGTGAAGCCAGAGGAGGGGTGAGCCCTTGGGGATGTGGGAGATGGTGGTGCGGGCAAACTGATCGGAAAGTGGCGCGGATCCTGCGTAGAGGTTAAGGGGGAGGACGGCGACCAGCGCGAGGAAAGCGACGGCCAGGAGAACCGCAAAGCTGGCCCGCTCGATGAGGAGGAATTGCGCGGCGTCGGCGCCGCAGTGGAGCGCGATCTGGGCGGCGGTGGCGTGGTAAACGGCGAGAAGTTTGGCGAAGAGCGCGGACGGCCCCGGGAAGCGGTGGTGGTCGGACCGGACCTTGATGAGGAAGAAGAGGAGGACGCAGCAGGCAGCGCCGGCCGCGGAGATGTTGAGCAGGTACTGGATGTTGCCGTACCACGCCGACGGGTAGTCAGGGTCCGGCGCCGCCGGCGCCGCGGCTGAGGCGTCCATGGAGGGAGCGATGGACGCGAAGCTCATTGCGGTCGGTGGTAGGTCGTCGGCGGCATGGGGCAAGAAGGCAGGGACCAAGGAAGCGAGCGAAACGCTAACCCTATGGCTCTTGTGGCCTGATTTTTTTGGGGAAAGCGTTGGAGGAAGACGAAGTGTTTGCTGTATATATATATATATAATGATAAATTAAGTTGTAACAGGGAAAAATTATAATTATATATGGTAGGATTGATTATACACTGTCAAGGATCTTTAATACAAATATTGACTTCTCACGTAAAATTTAATTTTACGTGTCAAAAATCTTTCAACCTTATTATTGATCAACATAAATTTTCATTGATATTTAAAATTATTATTTTAAGGGGGCAGAGACGTGTAATACATTTTTAATGTAGTGCGTATAGCGCAAAAAAATATCAACAATAAAAAAGAATTGAATACTGCTCATTTGTGTAGAAAGTATCCTTCCTTACGCATTACTTTTTTTTATTTTAATATTCGAACAAAAATGATAAAATAAATCTTGATCAAAATAATGAATTCAGGACTCGAACTCATATTACTAATTCTCGATTTCTCAATTTAAGACATAAACTCAACTAATTATTTATGTTAATTAATTTATTATTTTAACAATAACGATCGCATATGATAAATAATAATAACAAAATTGGAAAGTCTAAAATTACTGTTTTATCATTAGATTGAAAAAAAATTATGATGGAAAAAACCAAAAGTGATGAATATTTTGGTGAAAAGTGAAACAAATCTTACTAAAATTGCGAGGCAATAAAACGACCACACGAACCAACAAATAGCGAGCCAGTGGCTGTCGAGAGGGCCGACAAGACACGCAATACACGCGACGAAGCCAGAACCGATGGCTGCGGCGCTCTCCTCCTTTGCCGTTCTCCCCCGCCACAACCCCCTGCGCCCGCCGCCGTCGATATCCACGGAGACCACGGGCGCTCCGGCGACGACCATATCCCTCGCAGCCGCGGCCGGGGCGAGGAACATATTGTGGACCTCCGCCGCGGTCCCAGCTCATCGGCGCCGGCCGCTGTTGGCCCTCGCGGCGAGCGGCGGCGGGCCACGGTCTGATGACTCGTCTTCTTCTTCGGCGCCGTTCGAGATGTCGATGGATAGCGCGCTGAAGCTTCTTGGGGTCTCCGAAGGCGCCTCGTTTGACGACATCCTCCGCGCGAAGAATGCTGTGCTCGCCTCGTGTAAGGGCGATTTGGAAGCCATCGCTCAGGTCTCTACTACGTAGCTCTCTCAATTTTAACTTTTCTTTTTTGGTTATCACATTTTAGTTAGAAATAAAATCTTTCTTCTTTGAGCAATTTAATTTCCATGAACAAAGGGATGATATCAGCAGCGAGCCAATTCCCTGCGGAAGAATTTTCTAAATTGCAAAGAATTGTTCTTTATAACTCAGGATAAGTACTAAGGTTCTTTGGAGATTTAGGGAGTGCTTGATATGCTGGACCTTTGATATGATAATTGCAACCTCGTCCTACACTTGAAAGAAAAGTTGGGATTACCTGCGATGTGAGAAGAGTAAAGTATACAGTAATCAGAACAATGTCAAATTTGGATAATTCGAGTAGCTATTGCACTATTTATAACTCAGAAGCAATTCTAAGCTATGGCCAACTACTCCCCTTTGTGATTGCTGAAACTGAGTTCTGCGTATTTCACACCATGTGCGGTTTGTCTTTGTTTCAAGATTTAGAAACGAACAGATTTATGCCGGTTTCCTTAAAAAAAGAAGCAAAGTTGTATAGAAAATCCATTAAAAGTTATTTCATCTAACCAAAGAAGACCCTCATCTTGCAATACCATATCCCCTCCACCAACTACAACCATGGAGATGTATAAACACACTCTTCACATAGGAATCCAGGAAAAGGAAGAGTGCCGATCAACTACCGTTGTTTCTTGATAATTTTGTTTTAAATGGTAAACTTATTATTAGCAAACTTCAATCTCAAGAAAATATTAACAAATATGGGTGACATTGTTATTTAGACATCCTTTTCTCCTGAGAAGAGTAAAATATATCATTAGCTTTTCTTTCTGAAGTCGATCATACTTTCCCTCATCACGTCCTTGTGGAGTAGATCATTAGCTTGTCTTTGAAGTTTTTGGTGCTCCTTTGAGCACATGCACTATGATGCCTTGTTTGGGAGGAAAGATATGGCGACAAGGTCAATGCGCTGTTGGATGTCCCTTATGGGATAGGCGAGCCTGAAAAATTCGGGAACGAAGTCTCGGAACCCTTCAGAGAAAGAAAGGTGTTGTCTTGACTTCACCAGTTTTTCTTCAACCTCTTTGTTTAAGGAAAAAAATTCCCTCCACTTAAAAGGTTTAGTAGCATTTTAAACTTGGAGAACCTAGTACAAATTTTACCCTCTCCTTTACAGAAGAAAGACTGTTCCTGCAATCACCATGTACACTTTCTTTTATATTCCATGGACGACTATGGAAGATGTGGCATGCATCCATAGGAATAAGACCACATCAATTCTTGTGATGAAATGTGCATTTGATAGAATTAAATCTCATTATCCATTTTAGAAAAACAAGAGAGCTTGTGAGGGTAAGATGCTTGTCAGCTTTGAGTACCAACTTCTCTACCATGGTGAGAGTACATTTGTCACCACTTCCACTACCAAATGGTGAGTGCAGGCCTTCAGAATCAAGGTATATATTATGTGGATATGGTTTCTGCACAGATGACTTGCATCTTCAGCAGCTCGAGAGGCATGTAGGTTCCTACAATTGCTTCTCCTTCATCAGCATAGATGACACCTTGATCTGGTTAAAGCTTCTCCACATAGGAAGGATCAACAATTTCTTCATTCATGCATACCTTCATATTCAAGGTTCACATATAGATTACTTGCATTTTCAGCAGCTCGAGAGGCATGCAACTTCCTACAATTGCTATCCTTCTTCAGCATGATTGACACCTTGATCGGGTTAAAGCTTCTCCACATTGGAAGGATCAACAATTTCTTCATTCTCTTCTTTGATGATGATTTATCACATTGGGTTGGGACACTCCAAGTTTATATGTTGATATCCTTTACATTCGAACTACTAAAATGACTTTGCTTAGGAAGCATGATTTGCATTCTCCATAATGATTTGAAGTGACTTTCATAAGGTGAGGATTTAGGTTTGGAAAAAAAAAATTAAGAGGTTTGGAAAATTTTACGGGAGTAATTCTTTAGTTTTCTAGGACATTCAGTATCCACAAACTTTCAAAATCTACTTTTTAAGATTCCAAAATGTCATCACATACCATCCCTATTAAACCTTTATGCAATGATGATCCAGAAGCACAAATTCCTGAAGTAATAAAGAAACTTACATATTATGAAATAGTTATCATAAGTCTTCAAAGTAGCAAGGTTTTCTAAATGGTAGGTCAAATCCTATTTAACTTGGGTCAAGTTCATTCCTACTTCAGATCACCATTGAATTGACATTGCAGGATAGCAGATTATTAAAGCTTATGAAGAAAATGTTGGAGCATATTAACTGACATACTTCCACTTGAAGCTATTATTTATACAAATGATAGTTTGTTTATGGAATGCTTCATAGGTTTTCTTTCCTTATCTTTTGTTCCTAATTTCCTTGGTTCTTTTCTCAAGGTTGAAAGGATTACATACCAAGTAGTGTAGTAATCCTGACCATTTATCTGGGTCCTTATACATTAACCTGCAGTCCAAATATGATGGTCCTTTGTAAAGTTTTGTGGAATGATAAAAGTGCCTTTTTGTTGTTTGCTTTTCAATTTGTAGTCCTTAAATCATAATGACTTTTGTTTTCAGGTTGAAGCAGCATATGACATGTTGCTTATGCAGAGCTTATCACAGCGCAGAGCTGGCAAAGTTGCAAATAGTAGCATTAGGTATGCTGATGTTAAATCTGCAAGAAGTGCTAGAACTATTGGCATGCCACAATGGCTTCAGTTGAAGGAACTTCCTGTTTCTGTTGAAACTCCATCGACTGGCAATTTGGGACTGCAGGCAGGGGTTTATGGAGCCTTGATGGTTTCCACTTTTGTCAGTGGGACCTCCACATCTGCTCAATGGACATATACTGGTCCTGATGTTCCTGGTATAATATTAGCCACAAGCTTTGGTGCTTCTTTGTACTTTTTGTCAAAGAAGAACATTGGCCTAGGTGAGTATCTTCAACTTTTGCAGTTATAGTTGCTATAACTTTGTGTTTCTTGATACACACACACACACACACAACTGCACGTCTCAGTACATATGAAGAGACCAAAACTTTACATGAAGGATTTTTCAATAAACTATGCATCATGTTATATATATGATTAGTATTTATAAAGATACAAGATCGTTATGAGAGAAAAATCATGAAAGTTAGTTACCTTAATACATCAGCAAATATGTTCATCAGATATGACAAAGCTCCTCATAGTCATCCTTTTGCCCCCTAAAAAAAAAGACAAAGCTATTATTTCAGCAAATTATATTCATCTAATGAAAGCCTCTCTATTGCATAGGTATAAATACAATAGCTATTATGATAAGTCATACTTGCAAATTGCATAGGTCTAATAGAATTATTACATCATAAATATAAGGAAATTTCATAATTAGTAATTAAGATCTTATTAGGTTATATGACCTCATCCTTTTTTACACACAGAATTCTTGTTATCCCTAAAACGGATAATTCTCGTATGTCAGTAATTCTGTAATAGGAGGACATAATTTAGAAAAAAAAATTCACTGAACTCACTGTATTTGAATGTTTGAATGTGGTTTATATCATGTTAATGTCTGATTGAACTTATCAAAATTTTCTTAAAGTATTCCAGTGTCATTGGTTTATATCAAGAATTGTCCCAATTAATTTTAATAAAATATAGGACTCATACCTTCTAAATTTACTACAAGCATCAGACAGCCCTTTATTTTGAGAGAAACAGAGAGAGATCAAACATTCTTTTACTATATCATTGTTCAAAATTATCCCTACTTTTCTAGTTTCTACATATCTTGGCCTCCTCTAAATACCAGAAAGAAAAAAAAATGTTTTCTTTTCTTTGCAAGTCTCTTTCTATGCTAAATATGAGTCTGGTACTGGATGATTACTTTACGATTGTAATAATTTTATTATTATTATTATTATTAGGTGTCTTTAAATGCTAGAGAATTTAAAGCTATGTGACATACAGGTAAAAGATATAGGTAAAGTTAGAGATACCGATGTACTTTCGAACAAGTTAAACAATAAACATATATGTAACTTATTTACTAAAGACCGAACGACTAGCCTACCAATAGAACTTCTGGAAAGGATATATGACAGACATGTGGGACTGCATGGCAATTATTTATTCATTATTAAGCATTACACTATTATCTACTTGCTGGGGGTGGTGAAATATGTATGACATTTAGAAGCAAAGCTCCTTATTAGGAAACACTTTGTTGGTAGAATTTCTCACTACTACTGTTATGAATCTTTTAGCACTGTGGTGACTAGTTTTTGTTTTAGCTCTAATCTACATATAACTAAATTAAGTTGCATCTTTTCCCTCGATGATGTACTACCTCTCAAAAGTCTTTGACATTCATTCTTCAAAATTGGTGGAGCTTAATCTTCCTAAGTTAACTGCACAAAGTGGTCTCAGTGTCTGTAGGGACACTGACACACTGCAATCTAGTAATTTGAATTCTAAGGCTACATAATCTACTGAATAATTCTTTGATGTTTTTGCATAAGAAATGGAGAGATACTTTGGGAGCATTGTTTTGGCCCGTACATTCCTTTGGACATTTGTTGTACATTTTCACATTTCTCAATGGCTTGTCATCTTTCTGACTTCAGAAACAGATCCTTGATGCTTAGGAGGATTATTTCATCAACAACATCACCTATCATGATTTCAGTTAGTGATTTACTGATTCTTGCAATGCTATTTTCTCTTTTGCTCTCTATGTTGGCAGATACCTAGTATGCATAACCAAATGAACAAATTCTTGTTTATCGAAAAAATGTACAATTTCTCAATCATGGAAAATCTAACAAAATTGTTTGCTCTTAATGAACAAGTCTTCTGTTTACAATTCTTACTAAAATGTAAGATTTGAGAATTTCTCTGCTGTTAAGGATGCTCTTCTTTTCTGTACTGTGCTCGGATGAAAATGAAGCACAAAGATTCTTTCACAGGTAAAGCAACTGTAATTACCATGGGTGGCCTTGTTATCGGTGCTGTGATTGGATCAGCAGTGGAGAACTGGTTGCAGGTCGATATAGTCCCTTTCCTTGGCATTCATTCACCTGCTGTTATTATAAGTGAATTTATTCTCTTCTCACAGCTGTTAGTCTCCCTGTATCTCAGGTAGTAAAAGAAAAAAAAAAACAAATTGCATTTATATGTCCTGTGTTCACTTGAACCTTATCCAGAATGTACAGATATGTATAGTAAATGGTTTGAGGTATTTTTCTGTTTTGCCGTTCAGCATTAGCTCATAAGCCTGGAAGTGGTATTTGTACTTACGAATCCAAATATGCACCATGGTGTCAAAATTATTTTTTTGTTCAGTTCTCAGGTGACTCTTTGCTAGGTCAGTTCATCCCCAAATATAGTTCTATTGCTGTCACCGAAAATCAAATGAAAAAAAAAAAAACAGTGAAAGTTGAAATTCGATTGTATTTTTTCTCTTTCAATAAGATGATGAGTGCTGATAGCAGGATTTTAAACATGAGAACAAGTAGGAAAAAAAGGTGGGAGTTGTGTGTGTAATCTTTGTGGAGGACCGAAGTGTCACAAATAATCATTGATCACTTTTCCATTTTATCCTCACTTTGATTTTATTAAAAAATATTTGATGATAATGCATTGAATCTTAATTCAATGATCAACCTTATATGATCTCCTATGCATAATAATTTCGTCACTCGTCCCACACAAGGGTCTTGTTGATCGGTTAGCAAGGGATTTAGGGGGATCCTCTGCGGGGACTCGGGGTCGGAGCCCCTAAAATCTAGACAATCTTAGGATTTATGTTTCCTATTTTGTAGTGGGAGATCCTATATAAAATCCTTAGGATTTGAGTTATTTCGTATCTTGTAATCATCTGTTATTTTTCATTAAAGAAATTCTCAGTCGCCGCCCGAGGACATAGCCTAATTAAAGGTGAACCTCATAAATCTCGTGTTTTCTTCTACGTGCGAACTTGTCTCTTTCTCGTATCATATCCGTAACAATATTCATCTGCATTGGCTACCAAAGGAGATGAAGCAATCTGGAGAGTTATTAGATATGATTCCGATCTAAATCAAGCTTACATTCGAATTGCATCTAACAGTCAAGATCTTTGCTATATACTCAATTTATAATTGTTTTTGTTTGTCTGCTTGTCTTCTCTAACTTTGCACAGTCAAAGATTTATCCAAAATCAAATATCAAACTGTCCCAATTTAACCAGCAATTGACTTATTATATCACTACTCCCTTGTGAGCTTCTCTTTTTATTATTGGATAAAATTAATCAGTTGGGATTCATCTGCATAGTTCATTATTCAAGGGAACAATAATTCCATCTGATAATTACTAATAATAAGAATTATTGGTTGCCTTTTATTCAAACAATAGTTGAATCAAGTCGAAAATTTCCAAATAGAGACCAGATGGAGATAATTGGATCTACTTGTTGTAGGGCCCTTGAAAACAACAAATGGGACCAAACTAGTAGGGCTAATAATAATAATAATAATAATAATAATAATAATAATAATAATAATAATAATAATAATAATAATAATTCATGCACACTTGTCCCTGTCCAAACCTAAACCATTATGACACCCACAAATACATGGTAAACTGGTCCCACCTTCCTTAGTCGAAACTAGTAAGTGAAAGGAAAAAAATATAAACCAAATAGAAAATAACTTTGCAAATCGTAAATGTTTAATTTTTACCCATTAATTGGAATATAGTAAATTTGATTTTTTTTTAGTTTCAGATCAGTGAATCATTAATGAACACATTATAGGTTGTTAGATTGTGAAATTGAGGAATAAACTCCTTTTTTTCTTCATGTTAAAACTATTATAGGATGATACTTTAATGTGTGCGTGCGTATCTTTTTCATGTTTACACCCATATAGATTAAAACACCATTTCGGTTTGTAAAATTTAAATATGATATTTTGTAACTTAACGTTTAGTTACAAATTATTGATGATTGAGCATTATAACAAATGATATATAAAACTTTTGAAATAATAATAATAATAATAATAATAATAATAATAATAATAATAATAAAATTGTCCAGAGGCGAGATACATATACCTCGCACAAATGCACGTGTATAGATAATTTAATAGTTTTTGTTTTGATAATTTAATAGGGAATAAAAATAAAATAAAAAAAAGTCTTTTAATTCCCCTTTTTTGCTTCTGCTCCCCTGTTTTTGCTTTGGAAATCCAATTGGAGAGTAGAAAGAACCAATTTTTCTCTCTTTTTTTTTCCTTTCTAGTTTTTACCCACTCCCGAATCCAATCCAATCCAATCATCTCGCGCGCGCGCGTTCTCTCGCTCTGCTGTCGGGATCTGTAGCACCGTGTTTGGTTCACCCACCTGCGCCTTCGATGGAGCGCCCCGTCGACCGGCCAATTCGGAAAGGTTTGGTTTTCCTTCTTTTCCCCATCTTTTTTCGGTATTTATCGATGCAGCAGGTGTTTTGGATGCGTGTTCTGATCGATTTCTGCTGTCTGCAGCAGAAGTGACGTTTGTCGCGCTTCGTCCGAGCTCTCGTCTTTTTGGGGGATTAATCGAAGATTAACAAGAAAGTTCAGGTTTTGATTCTTATTTTCGTTTTGAGGCAAGAAAGAGGCGTTTTTTTTGTTCTCATTGCTTAATGGAGGCAAGTTTCGATTTTTATGGTGTAATCTTGCTTTTTCTTGCTGATGTTATCCTATGCTTTCTTTGTTTGATGCGGTCCTTTTCTTTGTTTCCCTGATTGCAGAGGAGTCGGAGAGTGATTGAGAACTTGCGGTTGATACAATCGCAGGTGTGCTGCCGGTGAATTGATGTGGAGGCCGTAGTGGATGATATGAAGGATGATAAAACGATTGATGAATTTTCTGAAGGCCTGCTGGGGGCCGTCGTCGGATCGGTACGTTGGATCGAGCGCTGCTGACGCTGGCGGGCGGCAGGATGGATTACTCTGGTACAAAGACGCCGGAAAGCATGTGCATGGCGAGTTCTCGATGGCCGTTGTCCAGGCCAACAACTTGGTTGAGGACCAGTGCCAGATGGAGTCAGGAGCCCTGAGCCTTCATGAGTTCGGGCTTTGCGGCACATTCATTGGGGTTTACGATGGCCATGGCGGCCCCGAAACGTCGTGTTATATCAATGATAATCTTTTCAGACATCTCAAGAGTAAGATTCCGAAGTAGTTAAATTTTGCATCAGCAAGTGTTTTTTCCAGCTTTAATGTCCTCAGAATTGGTTTATGGTTGTAGGCTCTTCTCCATAGATATTGCAAACCATCAGAGGTAGTTAACGCTGTACATATTCCTTTGACCAAATCAAATAGTTTTACATTAATCTTGTTTGCTTGGGTACTTGTATCTGCAGTTTTGCTTGCTTTTCCTGAAATCAAGCTTGGCATTCTGTTATTATGTTATACTTGGACCTCTGTAGAGTAAAAGAGGAATTTTGATTTTTGGTTGGATTCATTAAGGTTTTGTTTTGCGCCTTTATCTTTTAGTTTGAAATTTTTAAATCATATAATCGTCATCATGAACTTTAATGCATATGGTTCTTTCCAAGTTTCAATTCATTATTACAACTCTTGAATTGAATATAGCAATGGTAAGCATTAATGATCTTGAATAATATTTCTAACATATTGAATCTAAGCCAGAGAATATTTTTCAGGATTTGCATCCGACCAACAATCGATGTCAGCTGATGTAATTCGAAAAGCATTCCAAGCTACTGAAGAAGGGTTCTTAGGTCTGGTTACAAAGCAATGGCCTTTTAAACCTCAGATAGCAACTGTTGGTTCTTGCTGCCTGGTCGGCGTAATATGTGATGGGATTCTTTATGTCGCTAACGTTGGAGATTCCCGAGTTATTTTAGGAAGGCTTGTCAAGGCAACTGGAGAAGTTCTCGCAATGCAGTTATCAGCAGAGCACAATGCAGGGATAGAGACGGTTAGACAAGAGTTGCATTCGTTGCATCCAGATGACTCTCATATTGTAGTTTTGAAACATAATGTTTGGCATGTTAAGGGTATCATACAGGTAATGTAACATAATTGGTTTGAGATCCAAAGATGTTTCAACATGCACAAGATTTTCCCAATATGATTTTTGGTGATTTTGTAAATAATCTTCAGAATCTTCCATAATTGTTACTTATTGACTCAGGTGCCAAACTTCATATGAGAACTAAAACTTGTTCTTATGTTGATTTAACTGTTACCTGGTTTATTCTTAAAAACCAAATGTCACAGCCATGGCGCTAGAGATCATTGATTGAACATTGGTGGCCTTTGATTTTTTATTTTTCAAACACATTGTTAGTGCATAATTCCTTGTCTCTTACATTTGTTGCAGGATCTATATAAAAATTGGTAGGTAGACCATTATTCATGCTATTGCTGTGTTACGACTTCAAAAAATAACAGCCACTTAACAATTTATTCTAAAGGAAAATTTGAAACATCACATAAATAATACTTTTTGAGAAGTTAAGAAATGCAAAGTGATTATGGAGATCCAAAGAGCAATCTGAAAATATCTAGATATGGTGAAACTTGAGTAAAATTGGAGTATATAACAATGGTGATGGAAAGTCTACAGGGAGTTTAATTTCTTTGAGGCTGGAGCTTGTAATTGTAGATAAGTATATTACAAAGTGAATGATGTGCTATGCAGTTTAATAGTCTAGCAAAGAATAGCAAGAGTCTGAAAAGATATGTCCTCTAGATGGAGGAAGCTTTGAGTGAAACCACACTAGTTTTCATCATATTTGTCCTTATAAAGCATCTCACTTTACTTGGACGTTTTTGAGATCAAACAGGGCTTCATGTGGTTTAGCATCCTGACTTCTTGAGATTGATTAAGTAAAGACATTGTAGAGGATGAGGGTGAACTTCTATATCCATTTCTCAGATGTATTTGTCATTTGAGGTAGATATAATAGTTCCAGCTATATTAATACAATATTTAAGTATATGCATACATAACCACATTTTCTGACATTTCAATTTACGACGCGTGACTAGCCTTGTCTTTTATTTAATTAGCTCACACATTTTCCTTTATGGGATAAAATGATATCCTTTCTTCCTACCCATCAAGGAATAAATACAACCCTTATTTGTGCATGCTCAAGAAACAGTTCAACATATGCTGTCATCTATTGCATTTAGGATCCAATTTGATGATATACATTGAACCTACTTTCACCAATGATTTCAGACATCAGATAAAGTGCATCAGCATTTCAAAACTGAAACAATTATAAAAAAATTATAATTCGAAGGACACAATTTGAATGTTTCCTCCCAGTTTATTATATGACTCATATGATAAATGTGTATAACAATTTTCACAAATCCTATAGTATGCTATCACCCAAGTTCATTGTCTTAAATCTGTATGGCATGATGGTGTTTCTGAAAAAAATGCATCTGAATCGTCTGCTGACATCCTTGTTTCTAGTTAGAAGCATGTGCATCATGTTTATTTTTAACTTGCTACCCAAATTTCATTTTGGTATAATAAATTCCACTTGATAGCTGCAATTTACTCTCTACAGATTTCTAGGTCCATTGGCGACATTTATCTCAAAAAGGCAGAGTTTAACCGAGAACCTCTTTTTGCGAAATTTCGCCTTCAAGAAACTTTCAAAAGACCAATACTTAGTTCTGAACCATCAATTTCTGTACAACCACTACAACCACTTGATCAGTTTCTTATATTTGCCTCTGATGGTCTTTGGGAACATCTAAGCAATCAGGAAGCGGTCAACATCGTCCGAAGTCATCCACGAAATGTATGCCTTTATTGTCTTTAGTTTTATTTGTAGTTTCTCCTCATGCATATATGATTCTTTTCTTATTGGTTGAGGTTATCGTGGGCCTCTGGCAACTTAATTTAAGTTGTGCTGCTTGTTTAATATTAAAAACAAAACTAGAAAAACAGCATTGATCGCTACTTTGGATAATCTTGTTATGTTAGCTTTCCAACAAATTTGAAGATAAAAAATTCTCTGGTTTATGCTTCTAATACTAAAGTGACGTGTCTTCAATTTTTATAGACTTTCTGAATGGTGTGAAACTTGAAATAGTATTTTTATTAAGGTTAAAGGATTTGTCTAACGAGGCGGTAATCATCCAACTTCATTGATATGTAAAACATATAATGTTGTTAGAGTTTGGGATATGCGAAACAGGGTCTGGTAAAATTACAAATTTAGTCTCCAATCCTCATAGCATGTTGTATGATGTTGTCCACATAGCATCATTCTCCTCTAAACACTGTATGGTTGCATCGTATCCAAATTTCTCAGTGATAGGCCATTGGTGCTGTCCTGGAATTTATGAATACAATTTAAACTATAAGCTATAGTGTCTATGATCATGGGCTAGCAATCATAGAATGACTATTTCTAAGATATTGCACTAGGATTTGGTGGCTTATTTAACTGTCTACAACATAATTGATTATTCTAGTAGTTATATGATGTATACAAAAACTAAAAGACATATATCGATTCTAGGAGAACAAAGTTTCTTTAACCAAATAAGGTTTTCGTCAAAGGTCCTGAGTGTTTGCATTGATCGAATGTTCTTGTTTCATATATTTTATCATTAATCTATCCTCATAAATATATGCAACAGGGTGTTGATTGAGTAGTTTGATTAACTAAAGACATATATCAATTCTTGGAGAACAAAGATTCTTTAACCAAATAATGTTTTCATCAAAAAGTCCTGAGTGTTTGCATTGATGGAATGTTCTTGTTTCATATATTTTACTATTAACCTATCCTCATGAATATATGCAACAGGGTGTTGACTGAGTATTTTGATAAACTAAAAGACATATCAATTCTAGGAGAACAAAGTTTCTTCAGCCAAATAAAGTTTTCAGCAAAGGTCCTGAGTGTTTGCATTGATGGAATGTTCTTGTTTCATATATTGATAAATATATCCTCATGAATATATGCAACAGGGTGTTGATTGAGTAGTTTGATACTGTCATCTCTCAAATTCTGAAGAAATTCAGATATATGCATAAAGATATTTGAAGGGGCACAGTACATGATTGTTGTTTAGGGTACTTTGTGAAAATGATCGCATGAGGATATGTTGTGATATGCAGGTAGGAGTCAAGGGTTGGGTGTATCTAGACTAGGTCTTACTCATATATTTGGATTAAACAGCCAGATTGTGTGGATTTTGTTTAAGCATGCCCTCAAAAGAAAAAAAAATACTCATTGCAGTCAGTCATTGTTTCATCTTATTTATTTCATTTAGCAATACATGTTGTGACACTTTATTTTACTCCATTACATTGTGCTTCTCTGTATGTGGTTTTCGTGTACTTATTAGATTCTATATCATCATTGTAGTTTAGTACACATATAGTACAATCGGCCTGTACTGGCAAAATGAATTTTATATCGGTTTTCCCTCTGAACTTGGCCTTATTTAACATTTCCGTTTAGGTAATACTGAAATCATCATCATTTAAAAATATGAACTTGTTCTTGAGCTTCATTTTTTATTGAGTAAGAGAAACTATTGTTTTTAGCTTCCATCAGTCGAAACAAGTCAACAACATATTGAATTTGCATACTTTATACATTTCGCAGAAGAGAAACTTGATCATTTCCCTATCCTTATTCTTGCAGGGGATCGCACGGAGGCTTGTTAAAGTTTCACTGCAGGAAGCTGCCAAGAAAAGGGAAATGAGGTATTCTGATCTCAAGAAGATCGATCGCGGGGTGAGGCGGCATTTCCATGATGACATAACTGTCATTGTGGTGTTCCTTGATTCAAATCTTATAAGCAAGGCCAGCTCAAACAGGGGTCCAACCCTGTCCTTAAGGGGAGGCAGTGTCAGTGTGCCAACAAATCACCTTGCACCTTATACGACAGCTACGGAGTTCATTAATTCCTGACTCTTCCACTTTCATCCATACTGGAGCACACGTTGATCCCGAGACCCTGAGGAAGAGAAAACGAAGCACCTGGTTTCGATCTACAGTGTTAACAATTCGACGCTGCAACTCCATCGGATACGGCTGAAACATGCTCATTATGGGCATGTTTCCTCTCTTTTGAGGCTCTTCACCATATAGCAAGGGAAGGGGCTGCCAGGGAAAATTTTCCATATTGCAATGGAAGGGGCTGCCAAGGAAAAATTAGGGTGATCGCCACATTTTGTTATCGGTTAATAGTTAATACACACTTCTGTAAATCGCGAAAGAAAACTATTTTGCCTCGTCCTCTAATTCTTCTAATCATGATAGAATTTGTAGTATTACAAAATGTGCATCAAATTCTGTATGAAAAAGAGTTGTATCTTCTCCTGTGTGACTATGTTCATAGCTTCTCGGGAAATACATAGCTCTTGGAGTAATCAGAACTAACTTCCTGCTGTGGGGAAGATGCTCAGGATGCAGCTTTGGTTTGTGCTGGTTAATTTTTAGCTGGAACTTGTTATGTTGAGTCGGACCATGATTGTGAATTTAGCTGGCTTACTTTGCGCTATGACTAATTTAGTTACGGTCAGAATACTTGGAGGACTAAAGATTCTATGTTGTCCAAAATCTTTTTGTGTGAAGGTAGAACTCCACCAGTGTTCAGGATTATTAGTAGTTGATTAATTCGATGTTCGGATGAACGCGATGAAAATAAATTTTGATTAGCTCCCATCGTTCATAGAAGATGCCAACTAACTCACCAAACTTAGTTGTGTTGTCCAACATTTTGGCGGCGCGTAAAGGAAGAATGTTTCTACCCGGGACATCACGCATTACACAGTAGACAGGGACTCATAATGCATATTTTTACAATTTAATTGAATTTAAAATTTAACCCTTTTTGTTTAAATAGACTTATTTATATTAGGTTTATTTTATTACCTTAGCTAATGAGGATAATATATAGAGAAAAAATGGAGCTGCATAGCAATTTACTATGCATCCAGTGCGGTGCATGATCTGAACCATTGATTTAAAAAGATCATATCTAATTAATGGTCCAAAATTTTAATTGGATAGAATATGAGTCATTGATTTTTAAATCAATGGTCCAGATCATACACCGCATTGGGTGCATAGCAAATTATTATGCACCCCTATTAACCTCTAATATATATTATGAATACAGTTTAAATTATGGGAATAAAGAACGTGTAGTGCATTTTTAGTGTAGTGCGTGTAGCGCAACAAAAAGTAACGTGTTGTTACTTTCTGTACAAGTGCGCTACATATTTCTTTTATATACTACAAACTTTTTATGATGTTTTATTTTAGAAAATTATATATTTTAAGTAGAAATATATATATATATATATATATATATATTAGTACGCGGAATCGAAAGCAAAGCACAATATGACATGAACATGTTCATGATGAGGAGGTGAAGGAAGCAGAAGAAAGAAAGAAAGAAAAGTATAAAATGATCAGCATCTTCTTCTTATCACGTCCGCCTACAAAAAGCTTCCTTCCATCACCATATCATAATAGTTATAGCGACCTACGTACAAGGACAAATTAAGAAACCCATCACTTCATTAACTTGATGGGTCTTTGCTTCACTAAAACGTATGAGATCCCCATCACCTCCGGCCCCGTCAAGGTCCCGCCGCCGGCGGCAGCCGCCCCTCCACCTTGGAAACAAGACTCCACCGTTCCCAAGCCGAAGCCGAAGTCGAAGCCGTCCGCCACTTCCTTCGGCCTGATGCCGACCATTTCCCAGAAGGTCGGGCCCGTCCTGGAGCGGCCAATGGTGGACGTGACCTCGCAGTACAGGCTCGAGCGGGAGCTCGGCCGCGGCCAGTTCGGGGTCACCTACCTGTGCACCGAGAAGGCCACGGGCCGCAAGTACGCCTGCAAGTCCATCTCCAAGACCAAGCTGGTGACCAAGCACGACGTGGAGGACTTCCGGCGCGAGGTCCTGATCCTGCAGCACCTCTCCGGGCAGCCCAACATCGTGGAGTTCAGGGGCGCCTTCGAGGACGAGCAGAGCGTGCACGTGGTCATGGAGCTCTGCTCCGGCGGCGAGCTCTTCGACCGGATCACCGCCAAGGGGAGCTACTCGGAGCGCAAGGCCGCGGCCGTATGCAGGGACATCGTGACCGTGGTGAACGCCTGCCACTTCATGGGCGTGATGCACAGGGACCTGAAGCCCGAGAACTTCCTTCTCGTGAGCAAGGACGAGGACGCCGAGCTCAAGGCCACTGATTTCGGTCTCTCAGTCTTCATCGAGGAAGGTACTTTTTTTTTCTTCTCTTCATGTCTCTTAACGTATCAGAATTGGTTTACATAGTAAACAAAGCTTTAAAAATTGTTGCAGCAAGAACAATGATCTGATGTTTTCAGCTTACCATCAGCTTTTGAGATGGCAAGAACATTACAGTAAACTTTAAGCCTTTTCCATTAATTGTTGCATGTCCAGGGAAGGTCTACCGAGACGTTGTAGGAAGTGCATATTATGTTGCTCCAGAGGTGTTGCAGAGAAACTATGGGAAAGAAATTGATGTGTGGAGTGCTGGAGTTATACTGTACATCCTTCTATCAGGAGTGCCACCCTTCTGGGGAGGTAGAGAATTATCCCAAACGATCTTTGTTTTCTTTCTTTTTCCTTCTTTAATCGCTTACCTTTGTTCTTCTGAACTGTAATTTTCGAATAGTACTTTTGAAGGAATGGATTAAATTTTGGTAGTATCTAAATACAGAGACAGAGAAAGACATATTTGAGTCCATACAATTGGGGTACATAGACTTTGAAAGCTCTCCATGGCCTTCAATATCCTCAAGTGCGAAGGACCTGATCAGAAAGATGTTGACAATGGATCCAAAGAAAAGGATTACTGCTGCAAAGGCTCTTGGTCAGTATGCAAGTGCTTCCATTTCGTTAATCCGTAATGCGGAACTAATGGATTCATTTTTCGTGTGCTAACGAACCTCAATCAAATGGCAGAACATCCATGGCTTAGAGAAGGAGGTATAGCATCTGACAAGCCTATTGACAGTGCAGTCCTGATCAGAATGAAACAATTCAGAGCAATGAACAAGCTAAAGAAGCTTGCTTTAAAGGTTTTCTTTTCAGGAATTTCAGAAAGCATGCATTTTTATGTACTGGTATGATCTAACACGTGTTCCGGGATGATTCAGGTGATCGCCGAGAACCTTTCCGAAGAGGAAATCAAGGGCTTTAAGCAAATGTTTCAAAATATGGATAGTGACAATAGCGGCACAATAACTTATGACGAACTAAAGACAGGCCTGAACAGGCTTGGATCAAAGCTTACTGAAGCTGAAATCAGGCAGCTTATGGATGCAGTAAGACTACACTGAGACAAGTTCTTGTTTCCTGTCTTGCATGCAATGTTCAATAGTTCTGAATTTTGAGTATCAACAGGCAGATGTAGACCAAAGTGGAAGTATCGACTACATTGAATTCATCACCGCAACCATGCATCGTCATAAGCTTGAAAGCGATGAGAATTTGTGGAAGGCATTTCAGTATTTTGATAAGGATGGAAGTGGGTAAGTGTTGTGTTTTCTGTACTTATTGTATTCTAAATATTATGTTGATTCTATTTGAAGTTGGTCAATAGTTTTATGTGCTCAAAATGCAAGTATGAAACTTTAAAACTTTACCCTCATTACTGCACTCCAAGTCCGCAAGACAAGAATTGATTCTCCTGCAAATTATATGTAAAGCAAAAGAATGTATCAATGTCCCTTGCCCCTTTATGAAGACACATCATCTGAACATGGTACTCAGCAAATTTGTATGCTATAAGCACTTTATGCACTTCGATGCATGCAGGTTTTTGCTAGTGAAACTTGGTATTGACATATTTGACATTCTCTTCTCATTTCCTGACCAGGTACATCACAAGAGATGAGCTGAGACAAGCAATGTCAGAGTACGGCATGGGCGATGAAGAAACTATAAATGAAGTATTAGATGATGTTGATACAGATAATGTAAGTGGATTACTTCCTATTCTAGACTATAATTCATGTTTGCATGCTCTTAGTTCCTGATGTTCTTTCAGAAGAACTTCCTGATGATAATGTCACTTTACAGGATGGAAGAATTAATTATGAAGAATTTGCAGCAATGATGCGTAAAGGGCACACATAATCCTGGAGAAACCAGAATGCAAAATGTGTTTGTTTTCTTCATAAGAATACATGGAAGCCTTCAACAGAATAAGATGGAGCTCCAGTTCAGATATTTGGACTCAGATTATAATGAAAGCAAAAATGCTCCTCAGAGACTAAATTGGAATGCTATAGAAAGATGTGAATAAAGAAATACTTGTTACTGATACTGTATTGTACTATACATGCAACTGTTTGCTGTCCACAAGTAGCAGATTGAGTTTGTAAGTTGAGATGCCATTGTGAGGAATAAATACACTGGTGGCCATAACTGAACATTGACAGTCTTCATTCATCTAATTGTTGATCTTTCTTTTAAGCTAACATTAGTATTAAGAATATTAATCTTAATAATATCTAGAAACTGTAGTTGAGATTTTACATTGCAACCACTTACTGTAAGAATCATAATTTGAACTCTCCCTGATGTTGAGGATCCAAAACGAATCTGAAAACTACATCACATTTCCAATTGCCATACATCAACATCCAAAGGCGAGTCTACATGTTGTAATGACATTTGAAGTCAAACTCTTTATGTTCCCTTTTGATTAGTTTCGTTGTAATATTAATGTCAGTTTTTGGGAATTTTAGTTTTGTTACCATTTAATCATGGCCGTTAGATTTTTTATCTATATAAAAAAAACACGATTCGGAAGTGATTTAGTGGCCGGTTCATATCCGGGTTGGTTCGACGGCCGGTTCACTGCTGCTGCTCTCAATTGTCCATTGAAATTTTTAACCTAAAAAAGTTTTGAGGTATTGAAGTTCCCCTTCCTCTCTCTATCGGGCTACAACTCCTCTCTCCAATTGCACCCCCACCTCGCGCCGTCGTTGCCACTGTCGCGTTGCTCTGGATCTCCCCCTCCTCTCCTATCTCATCGCCACGCTTTCCGTTGTCACTGCTATAACACCTCGAAAACAACACTATGCATGCGGCCGAATCGATATTCAACAAGCGGTTTGATGCTTCTAGAGA
Organism: Pontederia paniculata; assembly: GCA_001647135.1. Taxonomy (NCBI): domain Eukaryota; kingdom Viridiplantae; phylum Streptophyta; class Magnoliopsida; order Commelinales; family Pontederiaceae; genus Pontederia; species Pontederia paniculata. The sequence continues at coordinate 1,902 of LTAE01001222.1, read as the reverse complement.
TGTCATGTCAATATAAAACTTACTTCTTCATCTTTGACTTACAACAAAAATAAATATAACTTAAAACTTAATATCAATTAGCGAAAGCTTAATAATAATTAATTTAAAAGGTCATATACTTAACCTTAATGCAAGGTCAATTCATCATGAGCCCAATACGTTATTTTTAATCACTCCATTTGATCCTCGATACAATTAATCTGCAGGAAAAAACTCATCCCATGAGTTTGCGCCAAGTACGTAAGTCATAACAATATAAATGATGTATTGTCATCCTTTAAGATTCTTTTATGCCTATCCTTTTTACATAATGCGATGAAACACCATAATGCAATGTTTAGCATATCCTACTCTACATGCATCAATAACAATGATTAACAATGACGTAGATGACATAATCTTTATGCATCAATGTAACGATATCTATTAAGTCGTAATATCTTAGACTTTAGTCATTTTCACATCAATAACAATAGATGACATGAACATTCAATAGAAATAGACATTTCTATACTCAATATCAATAACTATATGTTCATGTCTAGACATTATCTTATTTGTTGTCATTTGATAATCGGAAGTTCATCTCATGACTTCCTTAAGTCGTCCTCATATCAATATGAGTCATGCTCATTTCAATGCAATAAGGATTTGTTATCCATTCATGTCAATATCAATAAAGTTCCTTAGATCATTTATCCGTCAATAATCAAATAACAATCATATATTCAATTCAATCAATTTTAGTGAGTCTTTAATAATAAATGGAGATTGGGTAAGCTGACGCCATATGTGGTTAGCTAAATCACGAGATGCACTTGCTCCCGTCAACCCCTTTGCGGAGTTTCACCACCTCACATTTGGGTCAATAACAATATGAGGACGAGCCCTCCAATTCAGTAGATGCCAAATTTGATTCTTCAATTGCAATTTCAATCAATCAATACACAAATACATTAATAAGTTAATTTATTACGATTGAGCATGTAATACGTGTTTTAAGTTATCAATCAATAGACTCGATAAAGTAAACATAAATGATAAACTATCGAATATGTGTAGGGGTAGGTTCATGTACAGTGAAAAAAATTAGAGAGTACCTAAATTCATCTCAACTCAAGAATAGAGCTACTCCCAACGGATAAAGACTTTGAGAGTATATATTGAATTAAAAAACTCTAATTCATCAATACTACTCCATCAACCAAATATGGCATAAGAGATTGTATTTGAAATGCTTTAAAAACCAAATATTAACTTGTATAAAAGCACAAAAAATGCGATCCACCATGCTAATTTTATAAGAAAGCAATTATATCTAAATTATTTACCAAACATTCATTCATAATTAAAAAAGGTCATGCTTTTTAAAAATAAGTACACGAAATCACGTCTCATGCTCTGAAAATCTTCCTTCCTCTAAAACAATAAAGAGCTAAATTTATTTATAATTAACTTTGGGACACCACTTTATCAAACACGATCTATGCCCCTCTTATTCTTGTGAGGGAGCCAAAGAGGAGGGTGAATGAAAAAGGTGATGAATATTTTGGGGATCATCCGGATGTAGCTTCATTCATGCTCAACAGAGAGCTATTCTGGCGTGTGCGTCTGCTCACATCCGTCCCCCTCCACGCCTTTTTATAATTATCGATGCCGACTGTTACACATGGTCATCATGACCATAATGGTCTCTTACCCTGTAACGGTCATCGATTTAATGACCATAACGGTCACACATTATAACATCTCCCACTTGATCACCATGGTCATTGTATACTAGCACTCCCACTATCCGTGAGTAGTCTAATTGGAGATCATGTCCCGAAGTTTCACTATCCGTGAATACTTCACACTGACTCAGTCACTCCTGAGTCCCATCAAGCCCACATGCTTGATAAA
>LTAE01001221.1:39986-59741 GCA_001647135.1 Pontederia paniculata | reverse complement strand
CACTGTCCTTCATTATCGGTCGTCCTCTTTATACCTTTGATCAACCGTCTGTGCCTCATCCTCCATATACACTCCACTCTAATACTGGTCGACCTCACTTTATCTTTGGTCGATTGTTTGTGCTTCACTACTGCTCACATGCTCTCTTGCTCTGATACTGGTCGATCGCTTATATCCTTAGGACGCCCACTGCACACATATGGTTCTTCATGATATATATTACGTGTGCAGTGGTTGTCCATTCCTTCAGCTCAGGTCGACCGCTGTACTGAACTTGACTATGTCATGTTAGAGAAATCAGCTCAAACAAGTTCATTAGTACAGTCTGAGTTCACATACAAATTTGTGATCATTCAAAACATTCTCGGAATCCTAGATTCAACAGCCATTTTGAGAATCTTTGCTATCTTAGAAGGACCAACCCCAACTTTTCTAAAAAGGGTCATGGCTCTCTTTGATGGACTTGGCAATTTATTATGTGATCGCAATCTCAACACATCTAATGGGGAAACAAGAGGATGAGTGTGCTCTTCATGAAACTTTTTCATTTCCCACTTGCCATCCTCCGCAACTTTAACTAATAATTAAGCATCACATTCCTCTATCACATCTCTTCTCCTTTTAACATCTTTTCCTAACTCCACCGTCCTGTTAAGATTCTTTGCCCTATTTTTGAACATACCAATCTTCTACGATTGGTTGCTTTGTCTTTTTAGATTTATAACCATAATCCCTTCTCACAGAAAATCCAATTGACCGAGCATATAAATTATAAAAGGCATATGCATCATCTTTTGTATCAAATTTCATCCCGACAAATGGTTGATTAACATTAAGTTCCTCCAAAATGTCCTCAATCTAGAGTTGGGAACTATAAGAAAAATAATAAATAGAAAATTCAGTTCTATTATAATGCAAACACAAGTATAAAGATAAATGAAAATTTATGACGCCTGCCAACCATTCACGTCTTCAAGTTTTTCAATTTCTTCTTCTGAGTGCTCAGTATCATAGTTACAAAAGAAGACATGAATATTTGTTGACAGAGTTGTCCAATCGTGCAACTATTCTCAAGTTTTGCATAATGTCAACAAAGATTAAATTCTGCATAATGATAATAAATGATTTATGGCTATTCTCATGAAATTTCAAGTAGCACCTATGTATATTACAAGATAATCTAAGAATATCATATGAATTTTCAAGCAGCACCTATGAAATTTCAAACAACACCTATGATTAATTATAAAAAGATCATGTTAATCATGTTTTTGATCAATATCATTAACTTTTCATGTCAAACAGAGTAATGACACTGAGAATAATTTATACTTGTTAACAATTGTTATAAAGAGATGTTGAGGAGTAAAGAGTTTAGTGAACAAATGTTATAAAGAAAAATAATTAAGCATGTCTAGCAACTCCTGACTTTTTCAACTCAAAAACCTCTTGGAAATAATGCTAGCAATAAAAGGCCTTATTATGTTCATGATTCCAATACACCAAAAATGAGCAAGTGCCCAAGAAGAATGCACCGAATAAGATGGTAAAGTTGTGAGGAGAGAGGAGATGCTACTTGCATGCTTGAGGAGAGAGGAGATGTGAATAAGATGGGAGGTACATATCACCGTCGTGCACATGCGTGAAAAGAAAAAAGAATGAGCTTCAAGTTGGAGAAAGCAGGTTGAGTGTTGGCGGTCAAGATCGCCGTCGTGCAAGATCATCGTCGTGCCGCACGGCGGGAAAGACCAGGAATATGGATCGTCATCCTGTAGTCGTGCATCATACCTTAAGAGAGAGGAGACACGATATGGGTAAACCAATTTCTCATGGCCGCCATACTAAAAACCTATGAGATATCTCAAATCAATCTCGACTGTAGATTATTAATCAACGATTGAGATCTTTCTACTGTTATGATAATGTTAACAATCGTAGATCCAAGATCTAATGGATGAGATGTTGGTTCACAATGTGTGAAAAAGATATGGGTTCACACAAACATTTAATCCATAATGTTTAAGTTAACATTGTGAGAATTTAAAATTGTTGGACACTATGAAATCATATTTTATGATAAGTGGTCTAGTTATGATGATTAATAATTACTAAGTTATCAAATCATTTTTGTGTTATATTTGAGTTAATTGTTTGAGTAGTTTTCGTTGCCAATATATGCAATACTAATCATTTCCGGTATAATATTTATCTATTGTATTTAACGTTTCAAGGATTATTTTGGATGTGTGTCGAATATTAATTCGTATGATACGTTGAGTGTTACAGTTTCATAATAAATTTATACAAGCTCTAAGATTTAGTAATATTTAAGTAAAACATCCCATCAAGTAAGTAATTAAAGTTGTTTTATCCTCCATGGATAATATAACATGATTGATAATTTAAGTATACAACAATTGTCAATGTTTTAAAAGAACAATTTGAATTATAACTAATTTTGTGATTAAAAAGTAAATATCTTCTTAAAATAAATTAATTATGTAAATTCAAAGATTAAATGCTCAAAAATATGTCTGAAATACTAAAAATTGATACAATATACAACAACCATAAAGTGATTACTTGATGGTTCGAATTCTTTTAAGGAGGCATTTTTGTCCTAATAATTTCTTTCGCAGATTAGAAATAATCTAAACTTAAAATTACCTAAACTGACCATATTATTTATTTACTTATTTTAATATGTAACATTAATAATGCATATTGCTTATAAAATAACTATTCAGATTGCTTGAACGGGATGTATTTTTTCCACTTACAACCCAAGTGACAATCTTACTTGTATTTCTTTTCATATGACCATCTAAATATTTCATAACAAAGCATAACATAATAAAATACACCATATAATCATAACAACGCAAACAATAATATGTTATGATAATGATAATAATAAAATATTATTTAAATAATATTTTACTATTATTGTATTATGAATAAAAATATATCACTAATTATTAATTATAAGTATTGCATTATTATCATTTTATTTTAAAAGACGATAATTACTTAAACTATTAATTTGTGAATTTATGACCTAAGTTCGTAAGTTTAAATTTAATAGTATAATTTTTTAACTTGATAATATTTATAACGAATTTTTTGCTTAAAATGATGTATATTATTATATAGTGGATTTAATGGATGTGTTACCTAAGTAGGTAACACCATACTACTTATCTTATCAATCATGAGATGTTAGATATACAGTAGATCTAACAACTTATAACAAACTATTTAAGAGAGAAAAATATTATATTCCACCGTAGATCTAACAAGATAAGTAGTACGATGTTACCTAATTAATTAAGTAGTACATCCATTATTTCCTTATATAATAATATATTTTATAAGTAAACACTATAATTTGAATTAATAAATTAGATTACTTGTATATAATAAATAAGGTAATTTACGTTATTGATAATTTAATAAATAGGAATGATAATGTAAATTGCTAAGTAATATTGAGAAAATAATATAGTAAAAGTAAAAGGAACATTTGTCATACGAGGATGAAACACATAACCCACAATCAGGGGCATTCACATATCGTGTTTGACCTCACCCCGATCCCAAATTTGGCTCAACTTGGTTGATTTCGTTCGAGTTGGGTTGGGTCGAGTTGATGACAAATTAGTCGTCGAATCTAATCAAATTCGATCTCCATTAGGTCGAGTTGGATCTAATAGATCATCCGTTTGCCTAATTAATTTTTTTATATATTTATAATTATTTTTATAATATTTAACAATTAATTATATTTTTTAAAATGAAAGAAATATATTTTTTCAAAAGTTTGTAATACTTTTAAAGGATATAAGTATAGATTTTTAATATATTTTAATTTTAAAGTAATATACAATTTTTATCAAGGATAAATTGATTAAAATTTAATAAAAAATATAAAAAAAGTTTGGGTCGGGTTGATCGGGTTTGAAAAATTAAAATTTATACTCGACCCATTGATGATCGGGTTATAATCAGATCGGTTCAGATTTGTCCTGTCTAACGCTTCGATCTGATCCAATTGAGATTGGATCAGTTCGAATCACCAAGTTCATCAGATCGATCCGACCCGTTTAATACCTCAGCACAAGTAAATAGCCGACCCATTATTAATATTTTTTATTTATAGCATTCAATATATTTTTGCACTTGTTAGTGTAATCCAAAAGATTTAAATTAATTATATTTTTATTTTAAACATTACAAAAGTGAAAAAAGAAAGTATTTTCATCAAAACGATATTACGACAATGATACATTATCTAATAAAACAAATAAAATGTTATATATGAATTGTAAAAAAAACTTAATACTCAAAAAGTGAATTTTTTTAATATATATATATATATATATATTAATGGATATTATCTTGTTTTCCTAAATAATTCTTAAACTACTCTACTAATTCAAAAAATATATTGTCAAAGAGAAATATTTTTAATTATGAAATAGAATATGAAGTGCAAAAATATAATATATAATATGACATAGATAAAGTTTATTTTTATGATGAAATAAACTAATAAGTATGTAAAATATTAGAAATGTCTCATGAAGTATATACATAATATTTTTAATGAAATAATAAATTTTAGCATAAGAATAAATGGTCTTTCTTAAAGTTAAATGCAAAGGATAAATAAGAATAAAAAAACAAAAAAAAGGTAAAGTAAGCATATAAAAGAAAAAAGAATGTAAAAAGTGAACACTATGGGGATCGACCCTAAGCCAACAGCAATTCCATCTGACCAAACAAGGTATGCATGATTTAAATTTACTACTAAATTTATTAACTTCTCGGGGTGCCATTGATGGCTCCACTGATGTTCAAGTTACCCTATTGCTTATTTTAAGATGTTAAATTTATAATGAATAAAAAAATTTAGGAGAACGAAATTTTAACATTCATCGCAGATCTAATATTATACGATTGAGAAAATAAGTAATATAATGTTATCCACTTAAGTTGATAGTATCTTTACTCTTTTCATATATGGTTTAACGAAGGTGCTATCTACTTAAATAGGTAATACCATGTTATTTATCTAAGAGGTTAAATTTACGATGGATACAAAAAAAATATTTTTTAAAAAAGAAAATATAATATCCATGGTATATCTACTATTTTACTGTTAAGAAGATAAGCAATATTGTGTTAACTACTACTACTACTAGTAAGGAGCTGTTTTTAATAAACTACCATTGAACTTTGTTTAGACTGTTCTTCTTTTTGCATTGCTAGACTTAATTTATTTTGCAAAAAGAACAATTAGAAGTTTACTTAACGGATAATAATTTACGGAAATGAATAAAAAAATATTTGTTAATAGTAGTAGTTAAATTAATTATATATATAATAGATGTATTTTTTTGAAAAAAATATTTATTTTATTTATTATAAATTTAATAGTATATTATTAGAAAAATAAGTAATATGATATTATATATTTAAATAGATAGTATCTCCATTAAATTTTTATGGTTATATGGGTCAGTTTCCTTACTTCCTAAGTTATGGCCTATGCAGTTCTATTATGTAAATCCAGTCGTTGTGCGTAGGAAAGATCCCAATTTGATACGATTGCAGGATGAGAGAGAGAGAGAGAATTTGCTGACATTTCTGAGTCTAAGAATTAGTTAATTTGTTTAGGAAAAAGGAGAGAGAGAGAGTTTGCTGACATTTCCGAGTCTAAGATAACTAAGGGAGAACATTTTTGATAAATACCTAATTAATTATTGAATTATAGAAATGAATAAAAAGTATTTATTAATTGTCGTAGTTGAATTAAATAAAAGATATATACATTATTAGACTAGAAATTCACTATTATTATATATAGTTCAGATTCATTCTTATCATAATATAACAAGTAAATTATTTCAAGTAAAATATTTTATTTATGAAATATATAAATAGTTTATTGTATCAAATATTTATCTTCTCGTTTTCAAATATCAATTCTTTTTTAAGCTAAGAATTTTAAATAATTAGAAGCCACTTTATTGTCACGACGATGGAAAAATTATAAGTGAAATGAATAGTACTTTATAATCAAATGATGCAGATATATGGAAGTCAGTCTTATAATATACCTTTTAGACTTTTATTTAGCAAGATTAATAATTAGAAGTTTAATTAATGGACAATATTTTAACTACTCATCTGATTTTAATAACTAAAAATATTTGATAATTGTAACTGTTAAATTGACAAATTAATAAATATAAAATAACACAAGAGGCGTCAATTATTAGATAATTTTTATTATTTATTATATATGGTTGTGGTTAATTCTTATGATAATATAATAAGTAATTTATAGTTAAATATTTCGTTTATGAATGACACATGTGTACTAAAGAAGTGATTTTATTATACAATTTATATAAGATGTCAAATATTTTTCCATTATATTTTATAAAAGTATTGTGGTACTTCATTCGAAAAAAAATGTACTAACATTTTCTTTCCTCTAAAAATTTATGCAAATGCACACTTCATTCCTCATCTATTTATAAATATAAATGTTAATTATTTATTCACTAACTATATTTTGAAGTATTATTATTAACTTCTTTTTGCATCAAGATAATAATTAAACTTTATGATCCTAAATCTATTTAAAAATAAATAAATATTTTATTTATTTTATTGTGTTACATAGCTTCATGAAAGATCATCATTTGGTATTTTTGACTTCACCTTACATAGATAGATAGATCATGAGTTATTTCTATTAACTGTCCAATTGAAGTTATTCTTTTGAATTATGTTACAGCAAATTTCTATTAATCTCAACTGTATACGATACGAATAAATTTCTAACCTAAAACAAATTATATTTCGTTAGTTAATTTAATTACTATAATTAATAAATACCTATTATTCGCTTCTATAACTCAATCATTAATTAGTTATTTAGTGAAAATCATCCGTTAATTAAACTTCTAACAGTTCTTTTTGCTAAACAAACTCCAACTGTAAAGTATTTTATTAGAATTCCAACCTCTTCCTATTGCGATTAGGATTTGGGTTCTTCTTTTAATTTTGTGCCAGACGTACTCTAAATTTGTGTTAGAGAAGCAGTTTCATAACCTTATTATATATATGCGGGTATCTGTTTTAATTTCTTTCATCATACATTACTGCACGCGTTGCTCTACGACGGAAACCAACCATCGACCAAAGCTCCAAGATTCGATCCTTTTGAAGCTGCTTGTAGGAAAGAAAGATCCGAGTTTGGGTTCTTGGTTCTGTGGGTTCCTACGTCAGAGCAACACAATTGCAGGATCATCATGGGGATCATGAAGGAGCCAGGGAGAGCAGGAATTGCAGCTGGTAAGCCTTCCTTAAAAATTTCAAAATCTTGGATATTTATATGTTACGTACAAATATAAAGAGTATTTGTGATATTTATGTATCAATAATTAATAGTTGAGTTTATTTTTTGTTTCTCTTCATTAGAAAATATGGAAGAAGATCACAACAGTTCGTGGTTGATGAGGGCCAAGTTTTCAAACAGAGTTTTCGTTCCAGCGAGTTTATTGCATGAACGACCACTAACGCATAACCAGCCACCACTAATTGAATCTTATGTGCAGCGAAAGTTTGAGAATAATGAAGTTGTGAACTCGTCAGAATTTTCCTCCCATCCCGATGACAAGAGGTTTTACATGCTCAACTCAAAGCAATGCACGAAAAGTCTCAAGTTTGAGAATGGGTCTTGCTTGACGACTTCGTCCCTGAGTCAAAATGAGAAGAACTCCAAGACCGAACATGAATTTATGTTATCATTAAAGCGATCCTTGACGGTTGACGAGAGGTCAAAGAAAAGGAAGGCCAACTTTTGGAGCATGAAAAGTTGTCGTCATTATTTTTGTTTTCGTCATCATTAGAAAACTCAACAATTCTTAATTGAATGGTTGGGACTTTGTTAGTTAAGCGTTTAAATTTTCAAAGTAATAAAATTTATTGTAAGGGTTTGTTTGGATGTTCAGTAATTTTGATTATTACGTCGTAATATTTTTTATAAACAGATGTTTGACTTCAATTTTTATCAAATAAAAATATAATATAATAAATAAAAAATATTGTAAAATAATTATTTACTTTTACTTCTATTTTTTCTTTCTTCTTTATCTCTTTTTATCCTTTTGTAGTTACGATGTATTTAGAAAACTTATAACATTTTTATGTCAAAAAAATTTATTATAAAACACTTTTGAAAATAAAAATGTTTTATAAAATTATATTGTTATAATTTAATTATATTGTTATAATAGAATTATATTGTTATAATAGAATTGATTTTTTATGAAATAATAACGATATAAATAGTACATATATTTTATTGTATATTGAGATAAAATTGATGTAACAAAATAAAAAATACTAGGAAATTATGAAAGCATTGTATATATTTGTTTTACATTATTTTTTTCCTGATTTTTTATTTAATATGATAATATGAAAAAAATATTATAATCATCATAGCAAATTATAAATAAAAAATTACTCTAGAATGCTATAGTGAATGATCAAAAGAAAATTGATATATAAACAAGAAAAAAAGATCAATGTGTCCATTTTGGCAAAAAAAATGTAATAATTATTACAAAGTATAATACATGTCAAACATCACAAGTTGTAAAATGTGAAGAAAGCATACAAAGAAAAAAAAAACAGAGGTAGAACCTAATATTTTTTTTACAACGTGTGAGTAAAAAAACGTAGAAAACATATACTTTAGAAATAGTATCCAAACAACACTTTATATTATTTTACAATATTTTCAAAAAATATATCGATTTAACTTGTTACTGAAATTTTACTATATTTTTCCAATGCATCCAAACAGGGCCTAACTCTTTTTTTCTCTGTAACTGGAAGAAAGATCACTAAAAGTGTTTTTTTATCCTAACAATCATCGCATTGGTTGATCGACCACCTTTGAAAAGTAAATAAAACTTAGATGTAGATTTTGAATCTTCTTTCACGTCTTGTCCAACAAATTCAGCTATCACTCCATCTTTAATCACGTCCGTATAAAAATTGTTCATTCATATGGTTCTACATATTGATCATCAACTTCATTGACCACATATTTCTATCTTTCTTCATTGTAGTAATACTAATTATGATATGTAATTAAAAAATCATTGTGATATAAAATCTTCATTATGTCCTATTTAATCTTTCATTCATAACACTTACCACTATGAGAATTTGATTTATTAACTACAAATATTTATTATTAAAGATTACGTTCAAAATGTTTTCACATATAGTGAGAGATTCATGATAAATTTGAGATATGACAATTGATAAAATTTATTAGAAATATATTAATTAGACTATGATTATTTAGTGATGAAAAATATTCATTGCTAATATCAAATATTGTAATATTGTAAATGCATAATTAAGTTGTTCCTAAATTGCAATTCATATTGATTATAGATTAGTCTCAATTCTATAGCTAATACTATATAGTTTACATGTAAAAAAATAAATTATATATATATATATATATATATCATTTACAAAAAAAATTCGATAAATATCAGCAAGTTTGAAAATTTATATTATTAGATTAAAACTTATAAATTCGGATAAAAATTTGTAATTAACATATTAAAACATTAATATCCTTTAAAAAAGATAATAATAAAATATTTATGATTAATATTAATAGTTATAATTAATAATAATTATTATTCTAATTAATAATATTTATAGTGAACAATTAATGATATCTTACTATTCATAACACAATACTAATAAATAATAAATTTAAATATTAAATGATATGTATTATTAATATTAATTTATTATTATAAGTATTCTTATTATGTTCTATTTTATTTATAAAAATTCAAAATGATGAATATGAAAAGTAAATAAATAAGATTAAATTATCACTTAATAAATAAGTTTAAAAGAAATAAATAAAATAATTTAGTGAGCACAAATAATCTTAAGCTTAAATTACTACTATATTGGGAAACATCACCTAAACGTGAAATTATAAAGCCCAATTTACCCTTATCAGTTTACCAACCTCGTTAAATCGGTATATAGTATCTAAAATGCTAATATGTGCACTTAAAATTACAATCTAGAGTTGTTAAAAAATGTAAATTTTCGAATTGACTTTGATTCAGCATAAAAGTATATTCTTTTCTTAAAAAAAATAAAATGGTTTTTGACGTAAAAATTAAAATTATATAAACTACCTATGGAATTTACTCCAGTGGAAAATCGTATGTTTTCTCTTAATCAACATCTCGAATTTAATTCCTTAGGACAAGTGCACCCGCTGAAACTTTTGATAAGTAGAGATAACGATGAAAATGAATAGATGATGAGATATGCGATGCAAATGATCCTGATGTGACGACATATGCTATGATGAGATATGCGATGCAAATGATCCTAATGTGACGACATGCATATGAATAATCTAAATTGAGTTAAATATATTTTTTTAATTTAATTATATTTTTCTTTTTATTGAATAATGTAAAAGAATATATTATTTGGACTGGATATTCTATTTTAAAGTATTGGCTTTCGTATTTTATATGTTTTGATCAAAAGTAAAAGAAGTAAGTCAATGGCGATTCGTGAAGGACATATTAGGTGACTGAGTGTGCTTCAAAGGTGTTACAGAAAGTATAAGAGCCTAATGAGGGGCACTTCGTGCCTACAAATATTTAAGAGTCATGTACAAATATTAACAACAGTCATCACACCATAAGTAAAGATTAGAGTAAGGACTTAACATAGACCTTATTACTAACAATTATTATCGACTTGTTATGCATAAATGCCTCCACGACGTTCCGTTGTTAGACGAGCTAATACTTTAGAACGTCGAGGATCGCAATAAATTTCTGAATATTTGTTAAGGAAAATTTGAAGAGAATACCAACGAGCGGAGTCAATTGATACCATTGAGAGGTTCTTAAAACTAACACCCTCTTGAGTTAAAGGAGAGCTAAGACTTTAGACAAGCTAAAATATGGATAGAGAAGATAGAAGAGATCTTCATAGATATACAAAGTGAGAAAAAAAATACGAAAGCGAACAATAAATTTTTCACTATAAAAAATAGTAGAATATAATCTTTTTATAATTTTAATAGAGGAATACAGAAATAAAAATTCCAAAAATTAGTCTTGCATCTCATAAAATAATCTTTTTGAAAAGAATCAAAATGATCTCACGTATTAACGAAAAAATTATAAAAAATTGTGTCCGAAATTTTACTTTCTCTCTCCTCTTCTGTGTGGCTTGCAGACGTGGCGGCTACTTCAACCTTTTTTTCTTCCGTTTCTCGCGCGTCACGTCATTCACCCCAATTCATGGCCTCTCTTCTCCTTTTTATAATTTTTTTCTTCACGTATTTGAGTCAAACACGTTTTATTTTATTTCCTTTGTTGGGCCCACATAAACTAATAAAAGCCCAACACTGATTACAAGCATTTCCATAACCTTATTATATATATGTGGGTGCCTCCTTTAATTTCTTTCGTCCTACGTTACTGCACGCGTAGCTCTACCACAAAATTTACAAGAGGTTTTACGGGCTCAACTCAAAGCAATGCACGAAAAGTCTCCAGAGAACGACTTCATCCTTTACTCAAAATGAGAAGAACTCCAAGATCGAATATGATTTTTTGTTATTAATATTGTAGTATGATCAGCCGTGATCATTGTGATCACGGCCGTGATGATCACATCGGCCGTGATCCTTGAGATCATGGCCGTGATGAACCGTTATGATCATTATGAAGATCATTAAGGTCATTATTGTGATATGACCGTTGGAGTCATCGTAACAGTCGCGATTGAGGGGGACGGAGTGCTGCGTGGCAGCGGCTATTAAAGGACACGAGCGCGTGCTAGGATCCCCAATCTGAAATTGCGGAACCCTCCATCTCCTGATCACATTCATCAATTGGTATCAGAGCTTCAGGTGATCTTCCTCACCATAGTTCCGTCGACTAATACTCTGCATCCATTCTTCGCGATTGTGCGGTGAACATAAATGGATAGGCCGGATCTAGGGTGCGTGAAACGGCCCAACCCAAGGGCCCAAAAAAACCCACTAATTCTTTTCTCTTCCCCTTCCTTTCTCCCTCCTATAAACTCATTTTCCCCCCTTTCTCTCTTCTTCACGCACGACCACCAGGGTGTCGCTACCAACGCCTCTTCCGGCGTGACTTCATCATCAGGAGGCACGCCCTCAACCTCCTTGACGCCGCGAAGATGATGGTGGGGGCCGATGTTTATTTTTGCACGGGTGTGCAGCTCGGACACGGAGGGAACGCCAACGTTGAGAAAGGGAATCCGTGGATTTCGAGTCCGATTCACAGTCGATTCCTTTCCGGTAAGTTCTAATTTCATTTGAGTAATTTTGGGATTCGATTTCGGGAAGGTTTCTGAACCGATTATTCTTATGATCCTTTGACATCGTCTTGAAACTTCGGAGATTCATCATCGGTGGGACTCACCGGTGTGTTCAAACGTATTCGATCGATCAAAGCAGCGGCTTCGTGTTCACAACAACGACGACGACGACGTAGCCGGAGTGGACGGCCACTATTCGGATCTAATTCTCTTCTATTTTTTTTGGTGAGCAGCTGATGATTGTATTAAAGGTAATACGTATTTTATATAAGTATAGATGTGTACATATTGAAATGTACATAGAGATTATGAGGTTAATGACATCTTAAGGTGGAAATCTATTGAAGAATATTGATTAGGACTTGATTAAGTGCGGAATAACTAATCTGATTTTTGGTGTTTGATATGATTTATTAATCTGATTCAAGGTAATCAATCAGAGTTATTAATCTGATATTTTTGGGAAATTGTCGAATAATTACAATACCATATATGTAGATGTGTCTATAGATTACAATACCATACTGATGTTTATGTAAACATAGTTTCATGTGTCATTAGATGCTGCCAACTTGTAAATGTATAAATATATATATAGTATATGTACTAACTCATAAGTGAGTAAAAGCATGATAAGCATTGATACTTGTGGGCATAAATACACCGAAAATGATACTTATAGAATATAAGTTGTGAAGGAATTAGAAGAGCAATTAACCCATGGCGGAAAGTCTTTTTGGGATTTAGTTGAAGGATATTGCATGTTAGATATGTATATACAAAAGTATGTTGTTGTCTACTTTTAAGTGCTGAATAATTATAGATTTATGTTGTCTCAAGATGGCAGCAAATGGAATAGAAATAGTAAGGATTAACACTGGATTTACTGCTGATTTATTAATCTAATTTCGAACTATTAAGGTGATGTATTAACTTGATTAAGAGTAATTACATTGGGATATTAATCTGATTTCTGGATAATTACCAAATCATGACTATTAAAGGTAGTTGTATNCTGAAATTTATAAAAGGATAAATAATATAAAAATGAGTTGGATTCTAAACCTTATACGAGAAGGTATAAATTAAGTACTTGAATGTAAATATATGAGAACTAATAAGATTGTATCAGATAATTGATTAGGCTATGATTTGACTGACATGCTCGGACGCGGAGGACCCGACGAGGTCGAGCGTAGCTGAGGTGAGTGGGACTTTCCATAAACCTAGAGCAACACCACATCCTCGTGGTTCATTATATTCATTTCTTTAGCTCACTTGATTGATTATGTTGATGATGTGATGATCTTTTGGGCTATTGTCATGATATGTCGGCTTCGGTTTTCCAATTGGATTCCGTATGGATTTCTTGTGCTTGGCGATTTCAGGATTTAAGTATGATTTCTACTATGCCGAAATTTGAAAGTTTTTATGCTTGTGTGGTGTATAAATCATGAATGATTGATTAGAGTGTTAATTCCTAGTATTATTTTGAAATACTACCCTGATATATATGTATATCTCATGCATGTGCATTAGACATGCATGGTAGCTCACATGTAGTGAGGTGTTGTTGTTGATGATGATGATGATGATGATGATGATGGTAGCTCTCCCTCGTGGGGGTGAGCAATAGCTCACGGGGTCGAGGTGATATACTTGTGCGATGATGAGATAGTTCATACTTGTGGCGAGTGACGACCTGCGTGATCGAGAGAACTAATCGTGGTGACAGTGTGATGCCCTCATGGGGGCAAGCGACGACTCGCGGGGTCGAGGTGGTCATCAGCCGTGGCAGGATGTATATGTGATCGCAGATGGCGAAGTGTCATGACACTTAGATCAACTCATACATAGCATGTTTTAACTCTTGCATTGATTGCAAGTATTTTATTATATGAAGCTATGTATGATATACTTTTGATCGTGTTTTCCGATGGTTTTATTTTCGGATGATTTAAATATTTTATGGATCCATTTTTCACTCACTGAGCCATTTATGCTCACGCCTCTTATTGTTGTTGTTTTGTAGGTGAGGAGGAGGAGACACTCCTCGAGATCTAAATTGAAAATGATTGCTTGCATGCTCACAGGGCACTAAAAGGGAAAATAATTAAGATGTCTATGGGAGATCGAGAGGATGTGTCATGCCTTTCCTTTCTTTCATTAACATAGGTTTTATTTAGCCTATTCTTTTAGAATCCTTGAGCATATATTCTCGTTATTTGTGTTGGAGCATTGTGGACTCCTATTAGGGGCATCTGGCCCAATTATATTTGATATTTCTTCGTTACTATGTTGATATGATTCGGGCTAGGCCCTATTCCTTATTTGTACTTGACGACATGTCACTTTTTAGCAAAGGTCATGCCGAAATTTTCGAAAAATCCTAGAGTTAGAATTATTTCTAACTGTTGTGTCTTGAGTTTGAATTTGAATTAGTGAAAGGTCGAAACACCCCTTGCCGCGCTCCGGGCATCGGGTTCGGGGCGTGACAAGTTATGGTATCAGAGCCCAGGCTTTAGGTCCAATGCAAGGACGTGGGTAGAGTCGGGGTTAAAATTTAAAAATAATTGCATGTGATTGTTATTTTTCTATGCTTATATGCAAATTTATGTCTATGCTTATTGCATAATGATATATTTATGGAAAATGATGATAATATATGCTAGGTTTAG
Source organism: Pontederia paniculata (assembly GCA_001647135.1). Lineage (NCBI taxonomy): Eukaryota > Viridiplantae > Streptophyta > Magnoliopsida > Commelinales > Pontederiaceae > Pontederia > Pontederia paniculata. The sequence continues at coordinate 44,619 of LTAE01001221.1, read as the reverse complement.
CATAAGTGATGTAGCTAGCTACTTGAGACTTTTATATGATCTAATATTGATATGATATGAAATATGCTTTGATATGCAAATTGTAATAAATATGACACTATTAGTATTGATATTGATTATGTCATGTCCTATGTATATATAATGCTAATGCTATGTTAGTTGTTGATCATCTTATGTGATGTAGGATATAGATGCAAAAGTTGGAATAAGTAATGTATATTGTTGATGACAAATGCTAAGTTGAAGTAACCTAGAAATATTATTATGATAACAACCCTTGGTCGATATTGGAACCTATAAGGAGTAGTATCTCTTAGTCGATAACAAGACCTATCATGAGTGATATCCCTTGGTCGATATTGGAACTTGATATGAGTGCCAGCTCTTAATTGATATCGAGATCTATAAAGAGTGACAAGTGCTTTTAAGTTGATATCTGGAACTATATAAAAGAAAAAAAAATTGGTGGATATCATTAATGATATTATATAAAAAGTGTAAATAGAATGGTGTCGATCCTGTAATATAATGATCACGATGGAGTTGATTTATTAAGAAGTTCAGTAAAAAGTGTCTAACTCACTACATATGTTTAGATCTAAGGAGACAGTCCCTTTGAAGACCAGTTGAGGATGACTGATTGAATCACCTATAATTATAAAGTTGTTTGATTTGTTAGAGAAGCAAATCTAAGGATAATGATAATAACAAATATGAGAGTGAAGAAAACTCAAAGATAGTTGAGATCCAGATGATAAAACTTGAGTGAATATTCAATAGGATGAACTAAAAGAAAATATAAGACTTGAGCTGAGTGCCTTTGTCAAGGCTATTTTTTATTTAGTCGAACGACATGAATGAAAGATAAGATCCGACCTCGAGTCATATGGAATATATGAATCCTTCATAAATGTTACAATTATGTTTTTTATACGTGAGGAAGAAGAAAGAGTTGATCATCTGAATTAGACAAATGACATAGTGTATATTTTCCTGTCAAGATGGAAAATCCTTATCATTAGTTTTGACCAAAACAAGAATGTTTTATATATCGATAAACTTATTTTTTCGTATCTATGAGCAAATGGGTGTAGTGGACTGTGCAAATTTGTGTCGAGGCAATTAAACCGCCTTTAAGGCTAAGAGCACACTTGGAGAATTAAGGCGATAAGGTATATCACTTACATAGTAGTGACTTATTCATCAAATGTATCCATAAAGGTAATCACTAATTGAAATTTCATGAACACCCATAATCTTTGTGTGTTACTCGGTATGGATTGAATGTTATTGACTATTATGTCGAGGCAAAGTGAAAATTTTTTTTTGAGAAGGAGATGATGTGTAATGATGATTAGAGGATATCATACTTGCATGTGATAGATATTATAAAAAAATATTGAAGAATATGATGACTCACTTGGTCAAATAATAGTGATAGACAATATGATGATATATGATATGTGGATCGAGACAAGATTGTCATGGATTTCATGAACTCTTGACCTACTGTCACAATTCATGATTTGTTATTAAGGATGCTTGAGGTATGATTATTATGGTCAATATATATTTCACTAAACATTATTGATCCATCATATAATTTATTTGATTAATCCTAATGTTGATCCATCATTGTCGACTATTGATTCATTATTGATTCTGATTTATTGGCGTTGACCTAGTCATAAAGCGGTGACTTATGGAAATGAATTCGTCCAAGCCAACCAACAAACCATTTCCAATCATTATCTTATTATCAGTATCCTGATCCTCTAAAAAAAATGATTTATCATAATTTATCGTTGTCAATTTTTGGCAATATTGATGACTTACAGCTTGTCATTCTTGAACATGAAATGTCTTTCATGATTAGGGAATCATTTATGATTCTTAGCTCGTTATCGACTTCGAGGTCTTTTGTGATTAGTAAATCATTGTTGTCAATTTCTAAAATCATTTATTGATCAAGTTTCATCATACCGATTAGAATCAATATTGATTGCTACTAGATTGTCGTTAAGTGGGACTTGTCAAATCTTGAGTAGAGACTTGCAATCAACTCCTTATTCACGTACATCGATATATGTCATTCGATACAATTGACTGAATTACAATTATCAATCCTTGAACTGCTATGATCCAGTTTGATTCAATGGTACATATATTTAATACATCACTTAGTTAGGCATGTTGGATGGGCTAGTTGAAAGTTTATCGATGGGTGATCGGAGTGTGCACCTATGGTCATCAATTGAGAACTCAGACTGACTCATCAACTTTCGCATCTATGGTGTGTTGGTAAAAGTTTGACGAAAGAGCTACTAGAGTGGGACGCCATCCAATTCTCGATCGAGAGCTCGAACCGACATTAACCATCATAAGCTTCTGAAAAATGAGCAAAGGAAAAAAGGACCATTAAGTGAGACAATGTCAACTAGGAGGTGGTTCATAAATTTTGATCGAAATTAATTTCCATTTGGTGTTTGAAAATTTGTTTACTGCTTACAGTGAGAAGAGAGTATATGAGTTAAAAAAAACCAAGAAGGTGAGGATTGTTAAATTTTAGTCTTGAATTGAATGTCAAATTTCTAAGTTGTATTTAACATTGAAGGAGAAGTCTTAGGTTTATTTGAGGTTAGTATTTAAGTTATATGGAGTTTGTAAGAAAATCTTTGTCCCAATCTGACAAGAGCTTATTTAAATAGCCATGATGATCGAAATTTGTTTTCAAGTTGAATACGGAGTTCTAATTGTACCTTTTGGAGAAGACATAAATTTGGAGGTTTCAAATTATAAGGAAATTCAATATTAAATCTATTGGATCTATATGATACTCAAGTGAGCGAAACTTGCAGATGATCACTTATCATTTCCATCAACAACGGCAAGAATATAGATGATCTATTAATTATTTCTACATCTCACAAAAACTTATCATGAAAGGATTAGTACATTGAGAAAGAACTTATGGAAGCAAGAAAAATTGACCTAACATGATTTGACACGCGAGGCGTGTTAGTGATATGCAAAGAAATCATGTGTGAGTTAGAAGATACGTGGAGAAGGTTGTTTAAAGTTTCAAGCACCTACAAATTTCGAGGATGAAATTTTTTTATGGGTGTAGTATTGAAACGGCCCAACCCAAGGGCCCAAAAAAAAACCCACTAATTCTTTTCTCTTCCCCTTCCTTTCTCCCTCCCGTAAACTCATTTTCCCCCTTTCCCTCTTCTTCACGCACGACCACCAGGGTGCTGCTACCGACGCCTCTTCCGGCCGTGACTTCATCATCAGAAGGCACGCCCTCAACCTCCTTGACGCTGCGAAGATGATGGTGGGGGCCGATGTTTATTTCTGCACGGGTGTGCAGCTCGGACACGGAGGGAAACGCAAACGCGGAGAAAGGGAATCCGTGGATTTCGAGTCTGATTCACGGTCGATTCCTTTCCGGTAAGTTCTAATTTCATTTGAGTAATTTTGGGATTCGATTTCGGGAAGGTTTCTGATCCGATTATTCTTACGATCATTTGACATCGTCTTGAAACTTCGGAGATTCATCATCGGTGGGACTCACCGGTGTGTTCAGACATATTCGATCGATCAAAGCAGCGGCTTCGTGTTCACATACAACGACGACGACGATGTAGCCAGAGTAGACGGCCACTATTCGGATCTATTTCTCTTCTATTTTTTTTGGTGAGCGGCTGATGATTGTATTAAAGGTAATACATATTTTATATAAGTATAGATGTGTACATATTGAAATGTACATAGAGATTATGAGGTTAATGACATCTTAAGGTGGAAATCTATTGAAGAATATTGATTAGGACTTGATTAAGTGCGGAATAACTAATCTGATTTTTGGTGTTTGATATGATTTATTAATCTGATTCAAGGTAATCAATCAGAGTTATTAATCTAATATTTTTGGGAAATTGTCGAATAATTACAATACCATATATGTAGATGTGTCTATAGATTACAATACCATACTGATGTTTATGTAAACATAGTTTCATGTGTCATTAGATGCTGCCAACTTGTAAATGTATAAATATATATATAGTATATGTACTAACTCATAAGTGAGTAAAAGCATGATAAGCATTGATACTTGTGGGCATAAATACACCGAAAATGATACTTATAGAATATAAGTTGTGAAGGAATTAGAAGAGCAATTAACCCATGGCGGAAAGTCTTTTTGGGATTTAGTTGAAGGATATTGCATGTTAGATATGTATATACAAAAGTATGTTGTTGTCTACTTTTAAGTGCTGAATAATTATAGATTTATGTTGTCTCAAGATGGCAGCAAATGGAATAGAAATAGTAAGGATTAACACTGGATTTACTGCTGATTTATTAATCTAATTTCGAACTATTAAGGTGATGTATTAACTTGATTAAGAGTAATTACATTGGGATATTAATCTGATTTCTGGATAATTACCAAATCATGACTATTAAAGGTAGTTGTATGTAGATAAAATTGATTGAATAAATATAAGCAAATTTATACAGTTGTCCAAATTTGGAATCGATCATATATATATAAGAAACTACTGGAATCAAATCGGATACTGATTAGGTTGTTGATTAACTGATTTGCTCGGACGCAAAGGACCCG